>JAOSBK010053301.1:0-17184 GCA_027568895.1 Erythroxylum shatona
CAAAAAAAAATTTATACTGAGTTTTGACTGAGTGATGTAGCACGCCACCCTCGCAGGGCACGGACTCGGATATCACCGTCGATGTCAGATTCGGGTCATGCGGGAGTGGGGTGTTACACCATCACTAAGTATGCCCTCATAGAATTTCTTGATATTTTGTAAGATCAATAGGTTCACTTTTATTGAAAACACCATATTTATAGATTTTATCTTATTACTTAGTCTTTTAATGAGAAGGCAAACACCTTCTCATGAATGTCCCTTAGTTACTCAACTAGGTTACATTTTATTTAGCTTGGTTGGATTGTCCTTAAAACCTTTTAACATAAAGACAAACATTTTATTATGAATATCCCTTAGTTACTAAACTTTATCATAAGTCATAATTGGCTACTAGCTTTATTCTTTACCCAAATTTGTCAAAAAAGACCAATAAAATAAGATATTTATTTAACAAATTTATTCAACATTTTTAACCTAAATCATTTTTCCTAATTAATCACTCCCATGAAATGCTACTAATGATGCCTACCAATTTAAATGAATTTAATTACAAGTACATCCAAACAAGTGCCATAAAATGAAAGAATATGTACAATATTCTAATCGACATGCATATTTCACCTAAAAAACACTTAAAACACAAACTTCACAAGTTTCTTCAAAATTTAAGTGATCATGTACATAGTTAAGCTAATTCCTTTCAATTTTATGTCATTGGCACATTGAAACAATTCAAACATTATGTAACAAGAATTTATATAATGCTAACATAAGAAAAATATATAAAATATAAACATTATATAATAAGAATCTACCTAATGCTAACGTAAGAAAAAAAATACACACAAAACAAATGCAAAGTCTCATATAACTAAAAATGTAAAAACATATGCGTCTTTGCACTTGAACAATAAACTGTCTTCAATGTGGAAAAAACATATAACTAACGCACAATCAAAACATAAAACTAATTAAACATAAAAATAAAAGAAATAGAAAAAAAGGGCATGAATACTTATAGGGGTTATAGTGTTTGACATCAAATAAGGGACTTAAAAGCCCTACACTATAGAATACCTATAGTTTCTTTGTTTGGTAGCCTTGATGTGGCATTACCCTTTCAATTATACCTCTATGGCATCTATTCTGGCCTTATTGCTTTTTCTGTTCTAATTTGTTGAGCACCGTCTCCCAACGTTCTTGTTCTTCATCAGATTCCTCACTCGATATTACCTTTTGATTTTTTTGTGGCAATGTTAAACTACATCCTGCCTACCTTATCTTGTTTTTAACTACATACTTAAATCTTAGATCTTTAAGTTCCATGCTATGGGAATCCAAGATTTCAGCCTGATAAAGTGTGTACTATTTAAAATTTAAGGGAAAGCAATGGTTAATCCATTAACAATAACATCATAGTACTGAACCAAAGTAGTTATTAAAAAACACATGTTAAAATATCTACTCTTTTTGATAATCAAGGTAACTATTGTTTAGATGATGTGTGTGGATGTGAAGACCTTGTGTTGGCCCCAGTTTTTTTCTTTAGTTAAGCATGATTCAAATGAATTATGAGATGTTGATAGATTTATTTTTGGAGTTTAAATCAATATGTATATATTGGTAGGATTTAATTCATTGGATTATTAAATTAAAAGTGGTAAGAATGTATGAGGGTAATTTTTCCATAACACTTAAGCATTTAAGATCTTAAAGCATTAAAGGAAGGGTAAAGTGGACTTTTAGAATTCATTAAGGGTAGAATGGGAAGAGGAAAAATGTTTTCTTACATTTAGGAAGAAAAAAAAACGTGAATTGAATTGAAAGAAGAGTGAATTATGAAAACAAAGAAGAGAGGTTTTGGTTCCTTAAGAGAAAAGAAATAATTTTGAGTTAGGTTTCATCTTTTCTTAGCTTTAAGAGTAAATTTGAGGTTGATCAAGAAGATAAAAAGAAGAGGAAGAGAAAAGCTTTCATTTAAGTCAAGAATCTTGTTATTTAGTGAAGACTCAGGGTAAGTTCGATTTCTAATCTTTTGGATTTTCGGAAGGGTTTTGATTCATGAAGCTTAGGACATGCATAGGTTTAAGTATTATAGGGTCAATTTTAGTGAATGTGTGTACTTTAGGATTTCAATTTGAATTCCTATTGAATGGGATTTTTGTAAATGTTGAAGGAAATCAAGAAAGGCAATAGGAGCAAGAGGAGAGGCATCCTTAAGCAAATTTTAAGCAAGGAATTCAAGTTGGGTTACATTTTTATAATTGAGTCATAAGCCATTAATGTTTCTTCCAAATAAAGAAAGTTAAATGTTTTCAATTGTGTTAAAAATGTGCATTTGTTACTCTTTGACTGCTTTGAGAAAGTGCTATGTGTTTGGTATGTGAATATTGTGTTGATGATTTATGAAAGGAATATGAAAATGATTTTTGAAAAGATACTAAGTTTATGAAATCGCTTTTCAAAAAAAGTGTCATTTTGGGCAACAAGTTAACAAGTTATGAAATACAAGTTATATGGTTTTGGTTTAGTTCATTCTGTATGTCAAGTGTCCTTTGACTAAAGGCTTCTCCCGCCTGCCCATTAGTGGTATGGAACTCCTTTATAGACTCTCCCATGTTTATAACTATGCAAAATCATTATGTGGGATTGTGTTAGTTCGTTCTGTTCACAACTACACGGGACTATCACATGGGAATATGTTAGTTCGTTCTATTTATGGACCTCCCAAACCATTTTGATGTGCTTATATGTTGATAAATTTGTTGAATGCATGATCTAAGTTGCTTATAAATTGTTTGATAAATTGAGAATTGGGAAATATGTGTTTAATGATCCAATGTGAGTTTTACAATGGAAATGAATATTTCAATGACTTTTGTCTGTTACTGATTATAAAACTGTTACCCACGAGCTTTAAACTTAGCCCCTTTTTGTCCCATCTTCCGGTGATGAGCAAGAGATTGAGTAACCGAGAGGCATGGCATCACTCAAAATTTGCATCTTTTTGTATTTTGAAGTATTTTATGTAAAACCCAAGGCTTTAGAGCATCATTTCAAGTTTTTTATTCGCTCATGTATATCTTGGTTATTTTGTATTTTGGGTTGTGAAACGAAGGATGTATTGTGGCTTGAAATGCCTTTAAAGCTTTGTAAAACTCTTATCTATTGATGTTAAAGAAAAATGATTGTTTCTTGCTCATGATTTCTTAAAGTTTGTATGTTGCCTTTTCAAGTATTTCGTAAAAGTAAAAAGTGTGTTCTAACTTCTGAGAAAAAATTGTATTAATCTAGGCTGAATTAGATAAAGTTGTCTTTTAGAATGCATAGATTATCTTTTTAGATTTCCAATGATATAAAGTATGAAGTTTTGGATATTGGAATTGAGAGATATGATCATTATAAGTTAGTAATGTTGCATAGGATGTACATACGGGATAGCTACATTAATTTGAAAATTTGATCATTTTAGATGCAAAATATCTTTTTAGAATCTTTATAGAAGTTGTAGGTCTAGAAGTCTTCTTTGAAACAGTCCAAGAATAACCTTAATATGACATCTTTAGTGAAAGTTATTTCTTTTAAAGATAATAGGTCCGAGGAAGAAAAAGGGAAAGTCACGATCGAGACAAGCAGAAATTTTGAAAAGTCACGATCGCGATCCGTCGCAATCATGACTCGTCGCGATCGCGACCCGCTAGTATTCCCAAACCTGAACACTTTTGACTCTTTTGGCCATAACTTTGTTATCCGACCTCCAAATGACCTGATTTTTAAACCAATAGATTCCTAACACATTTACCTATCTCTCCATAAAAATTTATAGCTTTTAATATTGATTTGAAAGAGATTGATTGAATCAATGTAAGGGTATCGATTGGAAGAGAATGAATTGGATATTTTACTAAATATACTTCGGTATTTTGATGATATATTGGTCTGTAGAGCTCCAATTTAGATTATTCTCAATTCAAAATGAACTAAAGACATTAAGCTACAATTTTTCTAAAAAGTCTTTTGAAATTCTGATCTAAAGATTTCAAGAATCTATTCTGAAGTTGAAGGAATGAGTCTGATTTTGGTGACTGATTGGTGTGAGCACACCACCTGTGTGGGATGAGTGTTTAGATGTCATTTAGGAAGTTTGGTATGCGTCTCATGAGGGCGGGGTGTCCAACATCTTGACTTTGTTCTTCATACCCCAAAGTAAGAATAAATCCTTTTTAGAATTTTTGTTACTTTAACTTTTAGTGAAAAAAGTCTGACATATGAATTTATGTAGTAACAAATGATCTACACTTCTAATGACATTATTTGGTGCATTATAAGGTCAAACATATAATCCAGTTAATTACTTCCAATAAGTGGTGGCATGGAAATTGTTTTGCCACCACTTATTGGAAGTAATTAGTTTTAGGGAATCTAGATATTCCTCCATAATATAATAATATAAATTACATGGTTTCCCTATAAGTTTAGACCAAAAATAATCTAGCTTCTTAGGCAAGTTAATGTAATGTAAAATTCTAGGGTCGGTTCTTTATATGAATATGTTTTTCTCAATTAATTCTAGGACTAAATAGTTCAAAATTTTCTTTTAACCCTAAATCTTCCAAGATTAGGAAATAAAAATATCAAGGTGCAGTTATAGTTTTATAATAATGTTTTTTGAAACTTCTCACTTTCCTCTTACCTTTGGTTTTTGAGATTTATGCAAGTTGCTTCAATCTAGGTGCCATCATGTGTATGAAAACCTACAAAATAACACCAAAATTTTAGGAGAGAAGCGAAAAAATATAATGTCAAACCTAGTAAAAATATGTTTTCTAGATCTATAGGTAAATCATGTTAAAATGGAAAAAAGTGTGAAATCCATTTGAAAATTGAGTGAAAACAAGTGAAAATGAGATAAGTGCTTCTAACTAGAGAGAGAATACATGAAAGGAAGAAGAAACATTTAAATATACTAGGGTTTTGGAGGGTTAAAGGTAGCGTTTACTTAATCATGCAACATCACTAATCTAATCGGCCTCTGGAATGATTGTGCATCTTATGCATGATCATAACAAAGGATCTCCCCTCCAATATTGCATGATCGTGTACTCTTCTAGATATTTTCCTTAACCATTTGTCACATTTCAGTTTTCCTATCTCTAGTCATTATCAAACAATTTAAACATCCCCTAACTCATACAATTAAGATCACACTCTTACCTTAATCAATAACAATCAAACAAAACACATCAAAACACTAACAAGAAAATAAATCTAAGTCCTAAACACATAATTATCACCTAAGAAAGAACATTAAAACACACTTTAAAGCCTAGAAAACACATTATAATTTACACTCATCAAGCTTCAATCAATTTTATTTAATGTAAAAGGGATATAGAATTAATTCTCTTATTTTTTATTATTCTTCTGAATATCTGGATATGTTTTCTATTTTTGTGATGTAAATTTGTTTAGTTCCAGGCTAATGGAATAGGAAATTTATTTTAGCACATTTATTCAACTTTCAACTCTTTTTAATTATTATCATTTTTATACTCTTACCTACATTATTTTTGCTTATTTAATCCATTCCCATGAAAGGCTACTAATGATTCCCAACAAATTAATTTCAATCAATCATAAGTGCATCCAAAAAGGTGTCATAAAATGAAAGAATAGGTACATTATCCTAATCAACATGCATATTCAACTAAAAAACACTAAAAACACAATCTTCACAAGCTAATGCTTCTTTAAAATTAAATGATCATGCTCATAGTTAAGTTGATCCCTTTTAACTCCTTCCCATTTACTCATTCACACAAATATACACAATGCAATATCATGCAACAAAAATTTTATACAATGCAAACGTAAAGTCACACATAAATGATAGTACAAATACGTATATGTCCCTACACTTGAACAACACATTGTCGTTGATGTGAAAAATGACACACAACTAACAACAAACACAAATAAATAAAGTAATAGAAAAATAAAAGAAATAAGAATAAGGGCAAGAGAACTTACAGAGATTAGGGTGATGATGATGTGGAAAAGGAACTTAGATGCCTTACTTTAACAATTTCTTTGGTTGGTAGCATTGTTATCGCACTACCTACTATAATTGTTCCTCCATGGCATCCATTCTTATAACATACCACTCCCATAAAGCATATGCCTGACATATCAAAGGATATTTAGGAACATACTCTATAAAAGGGCATGTTAAGATGGACGTATTTCCAAATTTTAAAGGCATCACATATCAACTCTTTACTCAAAACAAAAGCATTTCAAATCTTCATTTTGAATCGTTTAATTCACAATCATATTGTCCCATTTCATTTACAAACATATACAATCTTGAATGTAATTTCATTTCTAAAATTCACATGTACAGTATACAACAGTTGAGAGATACAATTTTTGATACAACATAACTAAGACATTTGCAGGTACAACTGATCTTGATACTGACCTATATCCAAATGCATAAGTTACTTCAACTAGACTAGCTTTGAACCTAAAAATAAACATTGCAATTTTGATGAGTTTTGTAAACTCAGTGAGTGAAGCATCATCGATGTGCTCACTCAAACAGAATATAAACATCTTATGTATAAAAAACAATTTAATTAGTATAACACCTTATCCAAATTCAAATCTCATATATATCACATTACTCATCATATTTCAATTAACACATTATGAATACAAAGACTTCATATAGTCATTTCAAAATAATCCAATCATTTATCTTAATTCTTCATATCATCAATATGTACACAAGTATTACACATCATTATATCAACATAATTCAACATTTATTTACAATCAATCTTATGAACACATGTAAAGATATAGATGCAAATGCACATGAGACTCACTTCCATTTTTATTTTGTTATGATCGAGTACCTATTTAACTGTCCTATATTCGTTGTCAATATCAGGCTCATTTTAGATATTGTCCCATATCTATTGTGGATATTGGGTTCATTAATCGTTAAGATTGTGTTTTTTGCACATTCTGAGCTTTAAACTCTTTTCACATTGGTCACTTCGGTCACAACTCCTTTATCTGATCATGCATACTCATGTGATGGAGTGCAACATTCCATATAATATGCTATCAATCACTTTCTCTCAATGTACGTAGTCGGTTATCACAATCATTAGATTTAAGTCCAACATTTAACATTTAGTTGAGTACACATTTTTCCATTCACATACAATCAGTAAGCACTTCCAATACATTCATGAATATCAAGCTCCTCAGACTAATAAATTCCAGAATATCATAATTATATAAGTAGCAATTCAGTAACTGAATTTAAACAAAAAGAATTCATTTGTAGTAAGGATCATCTAGGTCAACTCACAGTATGCTCCAGATAAGCTGTTGCCTTGGTGAACTCGCAATGTCTAGATGTTGACAATCACTTGTATCTATCTTCTTGCAATACATGCGCAGAGTTCACAACTCATTACGTTATTAATCATATGATTACTCAATCATTCACATGTATATAGATCATGTTTTTCAATGCATGCTCAATTGACTCTCCTGGGTATGTATCTTTATTCACAAATATTGATCATTCATTCATCATAGCTTGTAAATAAATTGTTTGCAATTAGGTTATGATTTAGGTAAGTTTGATTACTCTAAATTCATCAATCATACATTCATCAATTCTTTGCAAGCATTAAGTATTCACACAATTTCCCAATTCTCATTCAATCATACCTAATTCATTTCTTATATCCTTCGAATCACATTTGCATTCACATAAACATCTTTATACCATTAACAACTCTTACTTCTCAAATTCATATACATTGATATCAATCATTCCATTCCTTAATTTATAACCTCAATTAACAACTTAAACTTATCAAACATTTAATCATTTAATCAAGTAACTTTCTAGGTTCATTTTAAGCCCCAATCAAGTTCAATTACACCATTATAAAGTGTCTTAACCTTATATAGTCCAATAATTGCCTAAAACCAACCTTTTATCCTTCCAAAGTGCATCCTAAAATCATAAGAAGGAGACTTATAAATCCTATGATCGTGGTATGAGTGAACCGAAGGTTCACTCACCTATAACTTTTATTTTGCTTCCAATTTTTGCTCCTTCATACTCTATCCAACACACCTTCACCAAAGTCCCTCAATTCACTTCAATTCTACCTTATTCATGCTTCAATCCCTTATAAAATTCATGTCCCAACCTAATTCAAAAATCATTCATTAGAGAACTCACAAATCATTATCTTTCACATATTAAAATTAAAACAAAAACTATCATTCACTATCAATCATGTATCCTAGTTCTGTTGTCATTTCAAGATCACTATATCATCACCTTTCTTTAACATAAATTCACTTTCATTATACCTCAAATCCTAATCTAATTCATCTATAAAATCATCCATAACCTATTGTTCATACATCAAGAACACAACAAAAAAGTATCCAAGTTCACGCAAAAATTTCCCACACAATTCATCATCAATATCATATACAATTCATCCCAATTTCATCATCATAAATTCTTTATTATAACATGCCATAAATATCAATCTTTTACTTACTTATTTAGCTCAAGTTACACATCAATTCATCAAGTCTAACTTAGCCCTCCATGTATGCAATATCATCCAAGTACAAGATGGAAGTATTATGGATTCAGCAAAGGCAAAGAGATGATAATGAATTTTTGCTATCTTTGTGCAAGAACTTGTATAGTTCTTAAAGTGATTATGAACAGAGGTAAAGCAAAAAATCAAAGCTATAAAGGATAAGTGAGTTTCAGTGGTGAGAGGGAGAAGAGAGATGAACTATAGCAAAAAGTGAGCAATAGAAAACAAAGCTAATGTTAGAGATATGCCATGATTAATATGACTCTTCTTGCTTTAGGGAAATTTGTTACATAAAGGCATAAGCCACATGTCCTCTCCCTAGCTAGCACACATGTTCTTCTATGAGGCTACCAAATGTCACAATTATGTTAGACCATTTGTCACACAACTATAGTGCCATCTATCACTCATTTATCCAAGCCATTTGTCACTCAATCATTGCTATTGTTTGTTGATTAATTACCTATGCCAAATGTACAATTTAATTAATCAATTTCTCAATTGTAATAAATAAATTCCAAGTTACCAATTATAGTCCACCAATTCTTGCCATTAGTAATCCAAAGTACAAGAGATTAGAATTGCATATTCATGTCACATTCATTTTAGTTTCAAACCGTTGGAATATGTCAATTGAGTGTAATTAATTTAAATCACAATTCATGTAACATACCACACCCATGGAGCATATGCCAACATTCCAAAGAATATCCGAGTACATATCCTATGGAAGCGGCATGTTAAATTAGTCATATCAACTTGTTATGGCATCATATAGAACATAATCATTTCAAAGAACTAGCTTTCCTCATTTCACTCATTGTCATAAGCTTACATTGTCATTTCATTCTATAACTTATGTATTTATATTACCAAACATCTAAGATTCTTTTCATTTGATTCACAAATATAGAAATTAATTACACTCAAAATTCATGTTTATAATATATATAACATGTGAAAGTTCACAGCTTTATACAATGTATACAACATAAAACTAGGTACTACACCAAAATAATCTGACTAGATGCTTCAAAATTAGCTACCTAGGCCTTTGAGTCATTCTCGGTTCCAAAATGGACAATACTAGTGATTGAACCTATGTTTCCTACATCAATTGGTGACAATTTCATGGTTTTTATTATACTTCTTGGCTTTTATTTTCAAATTTTGTGCTTAATTTAACTCATGAGTGCTTGTTTTGAATTAATATAGTTTAAGGGTAAAATTGTCACAAATAATTAGTAATTGCACTAAATTGATTTTTAGAACAATTGATACTACAAACAACTATTTTTTTATTGTAGGACATTCAAGAAGTAGAGTCAAGGAGTGAAGACAAAGAGCACAAAGGCAACAGGCAAGTTCGCCGTGGTGAAGATGATGCTTCACCGCGGCGAAATAAGATAATCTTGAAGAAAAACTTTCGGGCAAAGTTCACCACGGCGAAGATAATGTTTGTTCCATGGCGAAAGTTGAAATTTATTGAAGAAATCTTTCGGGAAAAGTTCTCGAATTGGCATAGACCCAAATCATTTTTGGAAAACTAACTGACTGTGTAACCCAACCCATCAACCTATTTTTGAAAGAAAACCTATTTCAGGCTAACTTACAAAAAGGAGAAGAGAGGAGCTGACATTCAACACTCATATTCCATCCACTTCACACAGCTATTTTTCCATCATTGTCTTCTCCCACATTTTCATCCATTTCTTCCATTTTCCACCGTCGGCTGCTATCATGTGTGTCTCAAGTTGCTTCTCAGTTGTGAAGTCTCATGGAGCTATGTGTGGCTAGGCATCTCTCTCCTCTTGAAGATGTAGTAATGGATAGAGTTCAATGGGCTTAAAAGGAGAGTGGCTTAATTCATGTTTAGCTATGATTTATGAATTCCTAGGTTTAGGATTTGTAAATTGTAGTTGAACATGCTTGATTATAGTTTAATCAAGTGTTGGATATTCAATGTGTTGTTGGATTTGTTGATGTAGAAATTTGAAGCTCAAATATATGAAGTCTTATATATGTCTATTTGTGATCTTGTTGATTCTCTTTTACCTTGCATAGTTGTGTTTGATATTAAGTTGATTCTAGATTCCAAAGTTGCTTATTGCATGGACTTATCCATTACTCACACTAAGAGCATTTAACAAGGTTTTAAGAAATGGGGTCCCATTGATTAAGATGATCTTAGACTTAAAGATATCTTTAAGGTTTACCCATTTAAAACTTAGTGATTTCCACTTCCATAAGAAATTAATTTTGAACTCTAATAGCCAAAGCTCATTTTCAAGAGGATACTATCCCTATTTGATCATTTGTTTTAATCTTTCCATTTACTATTCCTAAAAGTCAAAAATATATTTCTTACAATTCAATTTAGTATTTGAAAAGATTAAAACCCCCTTGATTGAGCCCAAGTTTATTACATAAATTGGTGAAATTTTCATAGTTTTTACTACACTTCTTGGCTCCTATTTTTAGATTTTATGCTTAATTTGACTCTTGAGTGCTTGCTTTCACTTTACGTAGTTTGAGAGTAAAATTTTCACAAATCATTATTAATTACACTAATTGATTTTCTGAGAACAATTGATACTACAAACTACCATTTGTTCATTGTAGGAGACTCAAGAAGAAGAAGTAGAGTAAAGGGAAGGCTGAAGATAATGAGTCAATAAGTCAACAAGTCAATGAGTGCAACAAGAAGTTCGCTGTCACAAAATATGAAAAAGTCCAAGCAAAATGTAGCATGAATTAATTCTATCGCTGTAGCGAAAGAACCAACACTCCAGCTAAAACTTTCGGGAAAAGTTCGCTGCGGTGAACTTATCTGTCACTGCGGCGAACCTTCAAATACCCGAACTATTTTTAGAAGTTTACCCATTGTGAAACCCAACCATAACCCATTTCTTTTAAAACCTATCTATTTTAGGTTAAGAGGGAGGAGAGCCGACAGATTTTTTCAACATATACTCACTCACTCTACCTTCGAACACACCTTTATCCCCTCTCATCCATTCCACCGTCTGCTCCTTCATCGACAACTACTACCATGGATGTTTTTAGTGGGTTCTCGGTTGTGAATTCTCCTGGAGTTATGCTTAGCTAGGCACCTCTTTCCTCTTGAAAATGTATCAATGGATAGAGTTCAGTGGGCTTCAAAGGGGAGTAGTTTTTTCCATGTTTAGCTACATTGTTATAAACTCCTAGGTTTAGGATTTGTAATTTGTAGTTGAATAGTCTTGATTAGATTTTATTCAAGTGTTAGATATTCAATATGTTATTGGGATTTGTTGATGTAGAACTTGGAACTTGAATATATGAAGTCTCATATATGTCTATTTATGATCGTATTGATTCTCTTTTATCTGCCTAGTTGTGTTTGATATTGAGTTGATTCTAAATCCCAAAGTGACTTATTGCATTGACTTACCCATTGCACACACTAAGAACATTCAACAAGGTTTTAAGAAATAGAGTTTATTGATTAAGACCTTGGACTTAAAGAGTTCTTTAAGGTTTACCATTTAAAACTTAGTGATTCACTCCCATTAAAATTCATTTTGTAGTATGATAGCCAAAGTTCATGTTCATGAGGATACTATCATCATTTGGTCATTGTTTTTATCTTATCGTTTTTCTATTTCCAAAGATCCCAAAAATACCTTTCATTACGTTTTCTTACAATTCACTTATTTTTGTCAAAATTTCCAAAGATTTAAACCGCCACTTCCTTGCTAATTTGGTTTGCATATCATAACATACATGCTAGTTTAGTTCCATTCATCAGGTTCCGATTAAGTGAAACAACCCGAGGTTGCATTCTATACTGCAATCCTTGGAATTAAAATTTTTGATTTGACCTCCAAGGGTAAGAACAAAAAGGCTTCGAATCACCCCTCCTTACAAAATTAGTTTACAATTTCATGACATATAAGTTAGCTTAGGTCCATTCGTTTTAGGTTTTGATTAAGTGATACGACCCGAGGTTGCAACCTATATTACAATCCTTGGATTATTTTTTGATTTGACCTCTAAGGGTATGAACTAAGGTCTGAATCAACTAGGTTGCTACTAGATGGTTTGAACCCAGTACTTGAAAATCAACGTTGTAATTTTGATTAGTTTGCGAACTTAGTGATTAAACCATCAATGATGTGCTCACTCATGTCAAAATACAAATATCACGAGTTTATAACCAATTTCACGAATATATCACATTATTTAAAAATCAATTCTCATTTATCACATCACTCATATTAAGCATTCATATCATTGACAGATACATAAGTATTTCATATCACTATTTAACACAAATCAATAGTTCTTTCCAATCATTTTCAGAACATATATGAGGATACATATATGAAAATGCACATGAGACTCCACTTTTATTTTTATTTTTGTTGTGGCCGAGTGCTTATTTAACTATCCCGTATCCATTGCAGATACCAAGCTCATTTCAGATACAATCTTGTACCTATTATGGATACCAGGCTCATTAATCATTAAGCCCGTGGCTTTGTGTGCACAACTTCTTTATGAGAACATGTATATTCATATAATGAAGTATAACATTTTAACATAATATGTCATCAATCACTTTCAGTCAAAAAACACATTCAATTAACACAATTCATTGGATCTATGTCTGGCATTCAACATATACTTGAGAATCTGTTTTCCTTATTCACATTCAAATCACAAACACTCCCAATATAGTCCCGAATATCAAACTCCTCGGACAATCAATTATCCATAATGATCAATGTCACAATTATATCAATATCGAGCCAATATAGAAAAATTAAGTTTAATCAAAACATTATAAACATAACACATTTTAAAATCGAGGTCACATATTTAGGTTACTCACAATATGCTCCAATATGCTATTGCCTTGATGATCTGACAATATCTGGATATTGACGATCTACTTGAGTGTCTACATTATGCAATATGCACATATTTACAAACCATTAACTTATGTAATCAAATGAATACTCAATCATGTGTATGTAGTTGTGTCATATTTAATGCATGCTCAAATGACTATCCATGGTATGTAACCTTATTCACAAGTCTTACTCATTTATTCATTATAGCATGTCTATATCTTGTTTTTGCAATTAGGTTATACCTTAAATAAGTTTGGTTACTCTCAATTCGTCAATCATACATTCACTAATCCTTTTCTAGCATTACATTTGCAAAATTTCCCAATTCTTATTCACTAATGCCTAATGCATTACGTATATCCTTTAAATCACATTTGCATTCATAAAGACATCTTATATGATTAATAGCTCAAACTTCTCAATTTCATATACATTGATATCAAACAATCCAATCCTTAAGTTATAACATCAATTATCAACCAAAATTCATCAAACAATTAACTAATTGATTCAACATCAACTAAGTTCATTTTAAGTCCTAATGCAGTCTAAAAGCACCAATGTATAGTGTATTATCCTCATATGATTCAACAAGAACACAGAACATAAATTTTCCTCTCTGCCAAGCATTTCCACATTCATGGGAAGAAACAACACAATTCCCACAATCGTGGGATAGGTGAATCAAAAATTTCACCTTCATCTCTTTAACTTTTCTTACAAAATTTGACACCTTTATGATAGTTCATCAATTTCACCTCAATTTATACCTTAAAAACACTTTAATTCCTTATCAATTCATCCCTAAAACAATCTATAACTTAGGGTTTCCAAACATTAAGAATAGAACCAATTCACCAATCAAGTTTCAAGCATATCTCATCATCAACCCTATATGCAATTTATCTGAATTCACCCTTAATCAATCTCCATGCATGTTATGCTTATATATAACATAATAAGGAAATTAGTTACCTACTTGGTCAACCCAAAGTCTCCTTAAAGAACAAGCTCAGGAAGACTCTCTACCATTCAAACATACTCTAAGAACAAGATGGAATGAGAAGTGTTTCTAAATACAAGATGAAGGATACAAAATTTGATAAAACTCAAGATTTTTGAGAGGTTATGTGGGGATGTCATTGGTGAGGAGATTAAGGAGAGGACATAAGACCAAAAACATGAAGAAAGATGGTCTTTCAAGTGTGAAATTCTTGGGTTACAAATGCATGGTGGAGAGGTGGAACACATGTCTTGCCACTTGTCAAATGGAGAGCCAAGTCTTTTGTCTTCCTTTTACATTACCAATTGTCAATCCATTACTAGTACATTTGTCACTTAATCAGTAGGCCATATGTCATGCAACTATACCACCATTTGCCACTCATTTATTCAAGCCATTTGTCACTTTATTAATAATGCCACATGTCACCATTTCATAGGCTCGTTCAACCTATATTCCTATGTATCATTTGGTCTTGTCCTTTAAAAGTTTTCTTAGACTAGATGCACATATCGCCTTATCCATCACTCAATTGTAACAATAAATTCACAATTCACTAATTGTAATCCCTTCGAAACAAAATTTAAGACAGAATTACATCATAATCATTTAAGATCTTTCATACCTTGGGATATGTCAAATGAGTGTATATAATATTTTTACAATGTCTCTGAATCATGGTTCATGTATGTATGCAAATATAATGCATGAAAATGTAATGTAATTCATGTTTTCTCATAGAATATGACTTATGTAGCAAGCCTAATCCCTAAGTGTATAAATGAGCTATTACAATTCTCTCCCTTTAAGAAATTTCGTCCCCGAATTTTTTACCTGATTGATCAAACAGATGGGGGTACTGTCTTCTCATGTTTTCTTCAGTTTCCCATGTGGCTTCTTCTTTCAAATGATTTCTCTAAAGCACCTTAACCAATGGGATTACTAGATTTCTTAATTGTTTAATTTAATATCCCATTATCTTTACTGGTTCTTCTCTTGCACAGGTAAGAAATGGAACAATTTCGTCAATCTTTCAACAATAACCCATATCGCATCATATTACCTCGAAGTTCTTAACAAGTGATGAAATCTGTAGTGAATCTCTCCCATTTACACTCCGGAATAGGTAATGACTATAACGTTCTGATCGTAGGCTGATGCTCAACTTTAATCTATTGACAAATCAAACATTTAGCAACGTACTCCACTAGAAATGCTATTTCTAGTTCTTCATCCCTAACCACTAGAAATGTTATTTCAGCATATTGTACATCTTGGTAGTACTAGGATGCATAGCATAAGTTGCTAAGTGAACTTCCTGCAAAATCTCACTCCTCAAGTCATCAACATTAGGTAAACAAAATCTCTATTTCAACTACAATGCATTATCTCTCAATTCAAACTCAGAATTCAAATTTTGTTTTAACTTCTCAATAAGCTTCTAAAGTTTTGGATCTTTATTTTAAGCTTTCCTAATCCTTTTATGCAATAACGGTCTAAGTCTCAGTGTAGATAATAATGCCTCATTCTGCCCCAAATTCAACTCAAAATTCAAGGCTCTCAACTGGACTAGATTTAGTAATCTTGAGGTCTAAATCTGTGCCACACTACTATTAGCTTTCTTGGTTAAGGCATCAACCATAACATTAGATTTACAAGGATGATACTTAATCGTACAATCATAATCTTTTAGCAACTCAATCCATTTGTTTTGTCTCATATTTAGCTCTTTCTAACTCAAAAAATATTTTAAACTTTTGTGACATGTAAATATCTAAAATGTCTCACCATGCAGATAATGTCTCCAAATCTTTAAAGCAAATACCACAACAGCAAGTACTAAATCATAAACCGGACAATTGAATTCTTGAGATCTCAACTGTCTCAATATATAGGCTATCACTTTACCGTACTGCAAGAAAACACACCCTAATCCTTGGTATGAGGCATCCCTATATACTATATATCTTTCTGCTCTAGATGGAATAGTTAACACTGGTGTCATAGTGAATTAATATTTTAATTCCTCAAAACTCCTTTGACACTCATTCATCCATCTAAAGGGTACATTCTTTTTCAGAAGCCTTGTCAAAGGGGATGAGATCAATGAAAACCCCGTCGACAAACCTCCTATAATATCCTGCTAATCCAAGAAAACTCTGAATATTAGATACATTCCTCAGTGTTTCCTCCTTCATTATTGCTTCAAATTTCTTTAGGTCCACCTAAAAACTCTGTCCAAACAGTATGTGACCTAAAAATACCACTTGATGAAGCCAAAATTCACACTTACCGAACTTGGCATACAACTGTTTCTCCCTAATAACCAGTAGAAATAGCCTCAATTGTTTAGAATGTTGTTGGGACCCGATTTCGGAACCGGAACCCCAACCGGAAAAATGGAGAATGGAAAACAAAGTGGCAGAAAGCAAAAACAAAAGAACGGATCCTAAGCAAAAATGGGCCAAAAGCCAACGAAAGAATGGTCGAAATCAAATGCGAAACACAAATCGGATCGGAAAAACAAAATGCGGAAACGAAAACGAAAGCGGAATCGAAGGAACGGATTTACAAAAATCTTAGAATCAAAGAAACCCAAAACAATTCAAACAAACTGAAAATCAAA
>JAOSBK010053374.1:0-17166 GCA_027568895.1 Erythroxylum shatona
GATCGGGCTTGGGCTTGACATGGTTATTAGGTGTGAGACTGACCCATGAAGTATGGACCGATCGGCCCACGGGTCGTGTTGAACGGGTCCGGGCCCAGCACAGCCGACCCGACCAAGTAGCATCATCAATAATGGAAAAAGGGGGAATGGCATATGAAGGCACTTTAAATGCTGGGTGTATCAAGTTTATTAGAACTTCCTAATGCTAATTTAGTAAACCCATATATCTAGAAAAACTAGGGATGGTGAAGGGCTAAGTCGGGTTGGGAGTTTACAAATTTTGGCCTTAGCCCTAGCCCCAGCCCAGGACACATGATGTGAGTAGATCGAAGTCTAATTGAGTCTAAGCTAGCTTAAAATTTTTCTTTTTTAATTTAAAATTTTAAAAATGACAATGTTTTTCTAAAAAGTTTCAAGCTTTCAGTCAAGCAACTTAAGATTGAGCCTCTCCCAAAGTCTAAATTTTTTAGAAAAAGTCTAAGTCGGGCTCAAAGTTTGGTCAAATCGAGTCGGGCTCGTTAACTTCAAGTTGGGCCAAGCTTGGGCTATTTTGTCATGATTAGAAAAAACCACCCCTAGAGAAATTGACCTTATAATCTTGTAAGAATTTATTCAAACCATACATTCCTAATCGGAATTGGGCTGTTATAATATGGGAAAAGAACCTATTGCCTAAGATCTCCATTATCTTGTAGTTAATTGTTAAGAAAATATTCTCAAACTTCATTTCCTCATCTTTCTAACAAATGCATCCTTTGTAAAGAGGACCCTAAATCGCATAACCACTTGTTCTTCTTTTATCACTTTTTCTGTGCAATTTGGAACTTTATATGTCTATTTTACTTATTGACAGATTTTAATGCTAATTATTATTTAATCATTGATAAACTCTCATGATAAAGGAATGCTAGTTTAATAGGGGGGATAGGAATAACTATGTTATTACACCTGGTAGTATCATGATGTCCATATGGAATGAAAGCAACTCCAAAACTTTTAGGAGTCTTCAAATTCAAAGCAAGATATGGGGATTGAAGTAACAATAAGGAATAATTAATTCTTTACAATTTGATGAACTAATCTAAAGAATCTTTGATTGCTTATTTTGAAGAAAGTTGAAGTAAGCTCTACTTGTGGAATCAAATCATGAGGAACATTCTTTTTTTAAAAAAGAAACGAAAAGATATTTACCTGAATAATAGATAGAACATTTTTCTAATATGTTAAGTATAATTAGAAGTTGTTAAGCTAGGTTTGTAGGCTTCTAAACATTATATTCCCTTATAGGATATATTAATTAGTACCAATGTTCTCTTCTAGAAAAAAGTACGTTTCAAATATCATAAGTATTTTAACACATTGAAACTTTCAAATGCACATTTCTATTTAGCGTGAAACACAAAATATGCATTGCCTTCTATTTAATAAAACGAGTCTATTATTATTTCTATTTCAACCATAAGATAGACTTTCATCTTATTTCTCCAAAACAAAGTAACCATTTCCCCTGAAAATAGATAAATATTAATATTTTACCCCTCTTAACTAAAAATTTAATCAAATTGTGTCATAGTAAAATTTGTTTAGATTTTGCTAGAACTATATATTCAATGAATGAGACATGCTCCAACTATTGTCCTCGAATGGCACACGAGAACTGATTACATGTGTTTAATTTTATCCTATTTGTAAACTAACGAATAAATTGTCTTTAAGTAGCCTTAAATGTTAGTATGAAAGAGAAATTAATTATATAAATACAATCAGTGACTTTCAAATAAAAGTTAATGACATGATACATTTAATACAAAATAAAATTTTAAATAATTACTAATTGCTAAGTCGAGTTCTAAGCTTATAATTTTAACCTTTACTTATTGAAAAAATTATTAAATCCTAAAAAAAGTTTCTTATCATGTATACCATTTTATGTAATTGAAAAATAAAATAAAATAAATTGTTTTGTATCAAAATTATGATTAACAATTCATATAAATGAACGAATTTTATCTTTTCTATTTATTACTTAGAAGTTGAAACTTTTAAATCCCATTTTAAATATTAACTTTAAATATTTTCTTAGCAAAAATGTATAGGTAATATATTAATAATTGACATATAGATCAGTTAATTATTTAATTAATTAGAATTTTGTTTTTAAGTTTAGTCCGTTGAGTATAAATTAAATATTGGGAGAAAAATTCCACAAAAACTATCTTTTAATTTCTAAAAATATGTAAAAAAATTAAAAATATTTAATAATTCTTATATTATATTAGAGGTTTGAAGTAATTAAGGATGTTTAGAACTTGAATTATTTCTAAACTCCTAAAAAAGGTGTTTGTTAAATTTGGAGGTTTAAAATTTGAGGAAAATCTGAGAGGAGAGTTTCCTCTCTCTATTCTAAAATAAAGGGTTTAAGACGTTGAAATGAACCCTCCTCCCTCCTTTTCTTTAACTTTATTAATCATTTATATTAATCAATAATTTATATTAATCAATAATAATAACTAATTTGTAACAATAACTAATAGAAGTGTTATATAGAATAAATAAATAGTAAT
Organism: Erythroxylum shatona; assembly: GCA_027568895.1. Classification (NCBI taxonomy): domain Eukaryota; kingdom Viridiplantae; phylum Streptophyta; class Magnoliopsida; order Malpighiales; family Erythroxylaceae; genus Erythroxylum; species Erythroxylum shatona. Next base: position 2,565 of record JAOSBK010053374.1, read on the forward strand.
GAATAAATAATCAACAATATAATACAATATTAAAGTTATAACACATATATGTTAGAACTACCCATTTATTTCACCCTATACACAGTTATTGGATCGAAAACAAAAACATGCAAGATTCGGCTAAAACGATATATTCCAAAACTTTTTCCGAAATTAAAACTCAACGTAAACAACATAACCAAATCAACATGTTTCAGTTATACATGATATGATATAAGGAAAATAATTAACATAAGAATAAGATGGTAGAAATATACCAATTCTTTGCTATAGCTTTGACTCCTCGATTTTGTATCATCTCCTTGTCAATGTATCCTCTCCTCGTTATTGTATCATCGACCAATTCGATCTACCACTTGTTCTCCTTGGATAGCTTGGTTACCAAGATCCTTTGGTAGGAAAGGAGAAGAAATCTTGAAGAGATTTTCCTTAGTTGAAAGAAGCAAAAAATGAGACCCTTCTCATTTAAGTTTCAGTTAAGCTATGCAAGAGAGGAGAGAATGAGTCAAAAAATGCAAGAACACTATCGTCACCCCGTCTCAATTTCGGTTAACATGAAAGAAAGAAGTATTGTGCACCCAATACATAACTTCATTCTTTAATCAATCATAAAGAAGCCAATAAATGAGACTTTTCTCATTTGTTTAAGATAGCTATATGAACCAATAACCTAAATGAGACCCTCTCACTTTCGGTTATGGATGAAAGAAGGAAAAGAGAATACATCAAATGCACCTCTTCCTTTCTTTAATCAAATGAATGCTAAAAGGTTACATTACATGCCATCATTAAAACACAACCATTAAACCATTTAATAATAAGATCACTACTCCATTTAATGATGATAAAGCATGATAAAAGCCATCTTTAATTTAGCAATTCAATGCTAAATGTGCAGCTAGACAATTAGCTACAAAAAACTAAAATATGCCCTCCTTTTTTTAATAACATTGTTTCAATTTAATTAATCTAATTAATCAAATCAAATTAAAGTCTAGCCCAATATTAAATTTTCATTTAAGCTTCTAATTAACAATTAACTAGTGCAAGCCCAACATTCAATCATAGGCTTTAAAACCTCTATTTATATTTCTTACTTTGCTTGATAATCTTCCTAGAAGCCAAGTGGAGAATCTAATTGCACTTATATAATTCAAGCTCCAATAAGCCCGGAATTAATTTAATCTTATTAGAATTAATTCCTGCTTATTAATCAAATATCATTCCACTAAAAACAATTTGTTGAACTCTTGAATTACTAAATATTATGAGAACACATGTTTCAATTAATATGTTCAATTGCAAACTTTACTATGGACCATATTATAGTCATCCATACAATAAAGGGTAAAATTACAGTTTTATCCTTATATTGGTTTTTCCTTTTAGATATCCCATTTTACTATATATGGTGACTAACACACAAGATCTCAACTTGGTGTTAAGACTTGATAGATATTTAGTCAATCAAACTACTAGCGCCAGTTTAATCACCAATCTCCGTAAAACATCTAGAAGTGATGATATCACTATAAACTCTTTATTTTGAGTGAATGTTCCCTGATACATGTCTCAATTAATAATTTCGATAAGCAGACACTAGATTGATACTCTGTAAAAATTCATTCCGATCATATCAAGAATTATAATGAAATACATATGAGTTCACAACTCATTAAGATTGTGGTTCATAATAAAAGAATGCTAAGGTGTATGTTTTAAGATTAAAGTAACGATGTACTTTATTCTTTAAAAACATACTTGATTCCAGATTCATTTAATAGTGCCATTATCAATAGTCAACTACTATTATGACACGAAACTCATCATTCCTTTGAAGTAAACTCTTTTACTTACACGGAGATAAAATGCAACATTACAGTCTAAACTATAACCAAACGGCGAGATTGATTATTTAATTATGAATCAACTGATTTAGATTCTAATAATGTACATGTTTCCTATACATCTCTATGTATATGCATATTACTTGCAAAAGAATCTTGATACCTTATGCCTAGATATATAATGCTCATACAAATAAAACCAAACTTTTTTGCTTTATTAATAATAAATATTTTCATTACAAAAGTAACTAGAAGAAGATTAAGTTATATGTAACTACACTTGCTTTCCAAAGCACTATATTTACATAACTCTAACAACAATCGAGTAATATATTTTCTAAAATAAGTCACAAGATATCTCGTTTCTTAATATTCTTCCTAACAAAAATATATTATGTGGTATAAAATTATTTTTATCGACTGTTTTTATATTTTATCAATATGTTTAAACTAGAATATTCGTATATATCGAAAATTAATATCAAAATGAATATAATTTACAATATTTATAAATATAAATATACTATTTTATATAAAAATGAAAAATAATATACCAATACATATATTTCATCTTTCATTTAACTATTAAGTAGTTTTTAAACAAAGATTGTTCAAACATTTATATGTTTTGTAAAATTAAAGAAAGAATATCATTAAAGGGAGCTCAAGGAGCTACTAAACTTAGTTTTTGAAATTTTTAGATTTTATAGTCTCATTTATATTCTTTAAATTTAGTTGCCCCTATCATGTATTAATAAGAAAACTGAAAATAAGAGTTCTCTCTACATCCTCAATCTCTTCTCACTTCCTTTTTGTTGTCACTATGTTCCACAATGTTTTTCCCTATCTTTCTATTATTCTTCTTTAATAGTTCTTTCCTTCTACATGTAACTTGGCCTTCTTACCCTCTCAACTCAGTGCTTTTCTTTGTGGTTCATGTCCTTATCTCTCCCTTTCTCTTATCCCTTATGGTATCTTTGGTCATTCTTCTCCTAATGTCTCCTTATTTTCACCAGCTTCTACAGTCCTCTTCCTAGTTTGCATAGTTCTCCTTCATACTTGCCCTCTCCATATAGGACCGCTTCCTTAGTTTTCACCAATATTATTATCATTTTTAAATGATATTTTAAATTCTCTTTTATTATGACCTAACTCTTTTCCTTTTATAACTTTGTTACACCTACTCTTTTCCACTTTAAGGAATGCCAAGCTTTGTGCCTACCCCTCACACTAATAATGTTCCTCCTTTGTCTGGCTCCTTTTCCTCCATACTCACTCCTTGTCCTCCTCCTCTATGCTCTAGTACTCGTCTTAAACATTCTTCTGGATCCCCTTTAGGTTTCTTAAGGCCTAACTTTTAGCATCAGGTCCTAGATGATAAGGAGTCTACTTCACTACTCCTCTATTGTCCCTCTAAAATTGATGATGGCAATTTCATTATGTCCCCTCCTTTAGAGATTCTAAAAGCTAGAGCTTTCAAGTGGGAGAGTACCTTAATAAGTTTTTATTTTTTGAACGAGAGCTTTATATTTATTATTTTCTATTCAATGGAATTTTATTATTGGAAAGATTGCAAGGAGTTTAGATCAATGAGGATAAAATTTTCCTCTTTAATTTTGACACTACTTTAAACTCTAAGAGAGTATTAGAATAAGGTCCTTAGTGTTGTGATTACCAGCTCCTCTTTTTACAATAATGGAAGCCCATTAATATCTATAATATAACTCTTAAGTATTGGACAACAAAGGGATTAAGTCAACTTGCTAGTTTTGTGGGCAAACTAGTTTGTACGGATTAGCAACTACTGAGTTGAATAGTGTTAACTAAGCTAGGATTTGTGCTATGACTAACTTGCAGATGGAATTCACAGAAGCAATACCTCTAATGAGACTATTAGACTATGATGAGCTTATTCCAAACAAAGCAACAAAGGATAAGATGGATGCCAATTAGTAAAAGGTTTAAAAGAGGGGAGTATCTTGAGTTCATGAATCTTGAAGGAGAACCTCCTTTGAATGGAAGCTAGAATACTAATTCCTCTCCCCTCAATCTTGATTAACATTTGATCTTGTTAAGTAAAACTCATACCACTTTAAATATTTCATTGTTAAGGAATCCCATATTAGAATATGATTCTTCTCATTTAAATAACCAAGCCTTTTTCCATAAGGTAATGAACTTGAGGGATTTATTATTGAGTTAATCTCTATAGCAGTTGAGATTTCTGCTCCAGTTGAGGTGAATATTAGTATTGCTATGGATATAAGTGATAAGGGGGATGACTTTGAGCCTATCACTAGGATGAAATCTAATAGAAAAACTAAGGTAAAAAATATAATTCTTCTCCTTCCCTTTGTCTATAATTCTTAGAGTGTTATAGGAGTATCATATTTGCATGATACCAAGCCTTTCTTTATAGGATTTTGGAAAAATGCTCAAAAGGAACAAAGTTGTAAAAAATTGAAATTCTTAAGGAGCAACTAGAGTATGATATCCAACCATACCATATTATACTTGTAAAAGAGTGGAGTTTTTTTTTATGATTGAAATTCTTATTGTTTAACATCCAAACAACTCATTCATCTCGCAATCAAGATTCTTTAAATTCAAGCAATGATTTATCCTTTGTGTATACCATTATCTTTGCATTTAAATAATTCCTTTATGGAATAAGCTGAAAGACATATACTATGGAATAAACACCCTATGGCTCATAAAGAATTCAACACTATAACTCACTTCTCTAAAGTTGAATGGGCTGCTTCTCTCAAGAGTTACAATAATGAATTCCTATAATGTAATAATAGTATAAAGGTTATAGATCTTAAAATGAAGGATCATTTTTATATACGGAGAATAAGCAATAAGGAAAATGATTTCTCAAGAAAAAACTTGATAGGGCCCTAATTAATGCCTTTTGAATTACTTCCTTTCTTGAAAAAAATTTTGTTTAACAATCCATCTTTTTTCTAATCATACCCCAGTCGAAGTTCACAATGTGGACAAATCCATCATTAAGGGTTCTCCATTCAGATTTAATAATTACTTGGGTGAATATTGAGGGCTTTATATAGTTTATGGCTAAAAGTTAGTTTCACTTGCCATGTTTTTAAATCCTTCTTGTGTATGAGGAAACTTTAAAGAGTCAGAGATGAACCCAAGGCCCCAAATTCTAGAACCATTAGCAATACTCAATAAGAAGTAATAAACACTAAAGCAAAACCTGTAATTGCTTAGAACAACCTCTATTGCCTGACTTTAGATGTTAAAAAAATAGGTGGAGGAGAAGTGTACATTGAGGAACCACACAAAAGCAATTGAAACCAATTACTCAATCCAAAAACAAAGATCGATGATAAAATGGCTTAGCGATGGTTATAAAAATTTAAGTTTTTTTTGTAATTTAGTTCTGTCACAAAGGAATTATGATAGAATTGACTTGCTTAGAGTTTCCTCTCCTTATTCCTCCTTAGTGCCTCTCCTTAATTCAATCATCTCTGAGCATATCTCTTCTATATAAATGGATTTTCTCTAAATGTTTGAAATTTTGTTTTCAAAAAGTTTAACTTTATTAGGAACACTTATAAAAATTAGTTTAATTTTTCAAGAGTTGAATTACTAAATTAAATTAGTCACCAATTCAATAATTAGAATAAAGCATAGGTTTAAAATGGTTGTCTTTCATAATGAGATTATATTACTTAAGATGAGATCTTAATTTTAATATTAAATTAATTATTTTTTAAATTATATTAAATAAAATGATTAAAGTTATTTCTAATTAATATTTTATAAATTGATTTTCTAGAAATTAAATTAATTAGATTGAAATTATTAATTAATTAGACTCCTTTGAAATTAACAAAATTTATTTTTCCAAGTAACTAAGAAAAGGATTTCTTAATTAAAAATTATTTATTTCAATTTGATGTAAGTAAGATAAGTTTATTAATTTAGAGGTGTTATTCTATTTAGAAATTTTTTATTAATTAAAAATAAATTTATTAATTGATTATAAAATTATTTTTCTTGAATAAATTTTGAAAAATATTTTCATTTATTAATTAAGAAAAGAGCCCTCTTTGATATTTTAGAAAATAGTTTTTAATCTGTTGAATAATTTTTATTAATTGAGAAATTATAAGAAAAGAGCCCTCTTTAATATTATAGAAAATAGTTTTTTAATATGTTGAATAATTTTTATTAATTGAGAAATTAACTCTAAAAATAATATAATGGACTTTATTAATTAAATTTAAAATATTTTATTTAATTCTTAAAGTTGTTTCCTTTTGAAATTTAGAAAATAGTTTTCTAATTAAGGAAATGTTACTTTTAATTGGATTAGAAATAATTTTCTAATTAGATTATAATGTGTTGCTTATAATATTTTTAAAAAGTAGTTTTCTAAATTATAAATAAGTTAAGAGAATAATTTATTGAAAATTTTTTCAATTAAATTCTTTAAAGGAATTAAGATAATTGGAAATGGTTTCCAAATTTAATTTTTATTTAAAATAATAATTTAATTTAGGAATCAATTAGTTTAATTAAATCAAATAATATCCAAAGGGTTAGAAATATTGATAACTAAAATCAAATAATATTGCACGCTAATAATTTGATTATATTTGCATGAGAAATTGTATACTTAAAATGTATGGCATTTTACATGTAATGTATTTTTAATGAGAGCATCAAAAATTAAATTTCTTATTAAAATATTAAGTATATGTTAAGAATGTAATAGTTGTCTTCCATTATTTTATAATAAAACAAGAATTTTGTTTATTGTAAGGCTTGTTGAGTGACTCAAGGCCCCTTTAATCTAAATAGATTTTATCTTAAATTAATGAGGCCCTACTTAACTAATTTGTATAATTTGGATGACTCATTATCATATGAATTTTAAGGAAGTGTTAGAGAAAACATATTAGATATGTTTTGATAAAAGTTGTTACCTAATGGATTTAAGAGTCAAATGAATTGTGATTGATAAGAATGTTATCTACCTAATTTAAGTCTAGTTAGTTTGTTCAGTGACTCAAGATCAACTAAATTTAAATGAGATCCTAGCCTAATAGGAAGATTAAAATAGTCTTTTCAAATAGTAGTGAAGGCTATTATTTCAAATAAAATAGTGGTAGTAACTAAATAAATAATTAAAGTCCTAATCTTATTTGGCTGTTATGGCATATAACCAATTATTGTTTTCTTATATTTATATTGTTTTGATTAGAAATTATATCTATTTAGTATAGTTGATACTAAATTATTATTGAATCAAATTTCTTGGATGTAGGATAGGTTTTATAAGAATTCTCAAAGTTAGAACCCCATAGGAAGATGGCAACTTGTTGTAGTAGATGCTCTTCAATTTATAATTTCTAGCTGCCTCTCCCAGACAAACGTATAAAATGGCAGTACCAATTACTGGTTTGGAATACTCCTTCATTACTGGTTGCCTTTCACCCCGTCTCTTGGTCTTCTAGTTTGGGTCCCTCAAGATTGTTTTCAAAGTCCTTTGGATGTCCTCTTATCCAATGCAGGTTATCAATAAAAAGGGCAAGTTCACTTTCCCAAGATCTCTTTCCTCACATAAACAAATAAAGACAACACTAAATTAGTAAAGAAAACTTCTAAAACAACTCAATGAAATAACACAACAAAAATGTATGCATGAAGAAACAAAACAATCAAAATTAAATTAAGTGCAAAAACTAAATACCTCCCCAACAATGGCATCAAAAACTTGTTTTGCCCAAAATAAGTTATGAAAATGCCTAATCTATCCTTCTCGTAAGTATACAAGGTAGTTGTAGTTGATTACTCATGGTCGTCTCCTGTGGAGGTGAAATTGGTTCACTTAAATTAACCTTGAACAAAAATAAAAACAGATGCAATCTTAAACACTCTATCCCAATTTGTTGAGTGAAGCCTTTAAAGAAAATCACCAAATTAAACTGAAAAGCAAATAGAGTTAACTGGGTGCAAAAATGAACAGATTAATCAAAGTGAGAAACTTTTGAGAATTAATTTCACTAATTTAATCTCCTATGCATGACTAAGTGGAAATGATTAGGTAATCGTCTTACAAAAATTAACAGTTGGGTTCTAAAATCAACTTGAATAATAAACTAAATATAACTTTCGTATTCAACAAGTTATCATCTGAATTAATTAAGGAAACTTGATTACTAATTACCACTTAATATATTTCTAGTTCTTGACCTAAGTGTCTATAATTTCTTGTTACATATTAAACTTCTTCTCTTGATCCTTTATTTAATACCCAAATGATGCGAAGTTTGATTATGCTATTACATCCATTCAGTTCAAAAATTATAGCAATATATAAGACAATAATACAATCCCTCAATCATGCATATTTGACTAAAATAGCTATATTATTCCTCAAGAAAAAGAGATCAGCCCATCACGGACATAACAAGATTCATCATATGCAACTACTTCAATCCCATCTTGATAAGTATAAGAGAAGTATTAAAGCAATAAACCTAGTCAATAACTGAAATGAACTTCAAAAGCTAACAAAGTGTAAGTCTATCAATTAACATAGTTCAGTAAAATAATAGAGAAATAATAAAAAGAATCAGTAAACAAGTGTTCGGATGAAGGAGTTGTGGTGATGTCTTACCACTCTAAAGCTTCTTGCATTGACTCTTGCCTTTTGCTTCTACTTGGTTCTCACCCACTTGGATGGTTACTCAAGTTTACTATTGGGATTCAGCTTCAGCTCTCACTTTCTGCCTCTGTCCCAAGCTTGCACCTCTCTGTTGTGTTTCTCTCTTCTCTGCTTTCTTTCTTTGTCTCTGTTTTTGTCTTTAAATGAGTCTGTGGTGTTTGGAATGTGGTATGAGAGAATGTTGGAATCTTAACATGTTAGCATGTGTCGCCACCCTTTATTTCCTTATATATGTAGTATGACTCTAGGTTTAGGGTTTTGAGCCATCCCCTTTACAACTGCCACGTATCAAAATTAAAGTGAGTGCGAAGGGTAATTCACCAGGGTGACTATCTTTGTCACCCCTTGAGGGCTAATCATGGTGGTGACAAGCTATTGTGGTTTTTTTTTTATAATATCTATAAGAAGGTTAATGAGAGTATAGTTGTACTTCTTAGTGGGAATATACAAAGACATTACTCACAAGGCATAAAAATTCATATTAATAATTATTGAAGATATGATAGTCCAAAAACAACTCTTATTTGATATTAAAAAGGTAACAACTTAATTTTGGGAATTACACGTATAGATAAAAAATTTGTTTACCTATTATAACCCAAGCATGTAGACAACATAGTAAAGATGTTTTGTATTTAAAATATCTAATACTTATGAAGCATTAAGATATCCATTATTATGTAATGAGTCAAAATTTGAGCTCAAGATCATATGGATATTAACTTTAGAAGTAAATCCTAATTAAGATATATTTTACATAGAACAATATTGTTTTCAGATTATAAATATTCTAATGTAGCATTATTTGCCATAATACATTTTTCGTTTAGTGGAAATGATTACGTGGATCCATAAGTCATTTAATAAACTTGATATATTTAATGTATTACTAGAATATTAGAGACATTGTGCATGTAAAAGGAGCTTCTTCTCATTAAAGATCCAAGTATGTATTTAGATAATCTCTTTTATTAATGATAATTAAGATGAGAGTTGTAAGATTGAAGTAAATGTTCAATATAAAGAATCTTGTAGAATTCTCTCACGAAACCATTGTCTTAGCAGTAATATATGACGAGATACTTAAGCAATTAACTTAGTGCAAGTGAGAGATTATTGGTATCTGCTCTACAATCAATCAGTTAGTTGAAGATTTTGTGACATAATTAATTAAAGGCATTATTTATTTTTATGTATATTGTTACATTTATTTAATACTTTAATATTATGTAAAATTCCTAAAATAATTATTGTTCAATTGACATATGAAGAGATCATAATTATAAGGTTCAATTTACATTTATGTATTATTCCTAAATTGTTCTTGGTAATAGTTTCATCAAGATAGGATATTGATGAAATGTTAAAATTAGCATACATTATGTTAAAGAAAGTAATCAATCTCATAAATTAAAGCATGTAATATCTAAACAAACGTGTGGGTGCTTATTAAATAATAAATTACTAAAGTGATCCTATTATGAAGATCCCAAATAAAATATTACTTATATATTTATGGATTTCCTCATTATGATGGTTGTATAATTGATCCTTAAACTTGAGATTACCAAAATGCCTCATTCAAAAATAATATATTTTGATTCTACTTATGACCTTTTAGATATATCTATAGTAGCTCAATTAGTAGTACTTAGATATAATGTAAACCATAAAGATAGTTGAGTTAACGAATTATTTGGCCAGGGTGAACTAATATCTAAAAGGTGTTTTTAAATATCATTTATAAATTAATTACTAATTAGTAAGAATGAACATGATTGTATTGAATAGTTTTAACACTAAATCCATTCTTTATATCGAATTGGAACATTATTTGGTGAAAGGATTAAATTGTCATCATAATCATGCATAGACAGGTTAAGTTAAATTACCTTGACATTCCTAATATTTAGGTGATTATAACTAAGGATGATAATGGGCTAGCCCTATAAATTTTTAAAAAATATTTTTTAAATTACAATTGTAAAACAACGTCTTTTTTTAATTGGATTTGGACTTAGGTTACCTAGGCTCAGGCCTACCTAAGGCCTAACTTTTTAACTTTTCTAAACAAAATGATGTCGTTTTGTTTAGAATAGTTAGACCTTGAGTCGGCCTAGGCCTAGGCCTAGCCCATAGGTCGCCCCATTGAAAACACTTGAAGATAGACCTATAGGCCACCCATTGCCATCCCTAATTATAACATATTACTAGATATTAATCTTGATCTATGATTGGCAATTATTTAATTGGAGACTTAAAGATAAATTAAAATAAGTTTTAATTTATTTAATTCTAATTATGGATAAGAATTATAATTTATAATCATTGTCAATATATTAAGAATCATTAGTCATACATAAAAGGGTAGTTAAAAAGAGAAAATTCAATTTAAATTAAGTTAGACTTAATTGTGAAGCTTGAGAAACTTTAGGACCCAAATATGAGATATTTGATTTTGTTAAAATTAAATTGTAATTGTAATTAGCTTTAGAATTTAATTATAATTAGGAAAATTTAATTTTAATAAGAAAGAAACTATAATGTCTTTTTCTATAAGTAAAAAGGGTCATATTAAACCTTAAGGTTTTTGTGAACCCTAACATTTCAAAACTTTTAAACCTTAATATTGGTCAAATGTTTAAAATAACCCCTATTTTAACATAGCACAAACAATTGTGTTAAGTTATTCCAGTGTGGATTTTTATATTTTTTTAGATAAGCCCTTTGCCACATGAACATCATACCTGGCATATAGACCCACTAAAAAAATTAACAACCAAATCACCTAAATGCCCAAACAGACTCTTCTTCTTTGCTTATGTGCTCATTTTCTTTTTTATCAAAGGAAAAATACACTAAACTAAATCATATTGAACCATCTTATGTTCCCTCTTCTCCTAATTGAGTTTGAAACTAAAAACTAGTCATTAATATAACTTGAATCTAACAAGCTTTTAGTTTTGGTGACAAAAGGTAAATTAGAACCCTACAATTTTGATAAGATGTGCATGCCATGATTCAAAATTACTAAGCAAATTTGTTCCTTAATTAAAAAAGGGAAGCCATTAGTAATTACGTTACAAGCTTCATATATACAGCGCATATAGACAAACATTGTAAACTCAGTTTCATCAATAGTGGAGCTTAAAAGCCCAGTTGAGATGCCAAATATCATAGTTTTGAGTTTAACAATATCAACCATCATTTTAGATTCACCATATTGATTCAAAGTTACTTAGAGAGAATTTTCAAAATTGTAAACTACATTCCATCTTGTTTTGTTATTTCATATGTTTATCATTATAGGTTTGCCTAGAGACAACTATCATTGCCCATCAATTAGTTCAATTTTTAGTGTTTGCTCATAAACAACATTATTGTTTCTGTGAAATTCATGAATCATATGAAAGTTTCAAAACTTCTTGTTGATTTATTATGACTTTGTGAATCTATAGTTTTGTTAATGAAAAGCTTGAAACTTTCCAAATTGTTTCTTTATATGATGTTTTTAGTGGGCCCTATATGCCAACTATGATGTACATGTGGCAAAGGAGTTCAGGTACCAAAAAATAAAAATCTACACTAAAACAACTTAAACAGCATAATTTACGTTTTATTAATAAACATTTGAAAAATATTATGACTTAATTTGAACATTTTGAAAAGATTTAAACTAAATTTTGATAAAAAAAACCTTCAGGTCCAATCTGACTATTTTGTCTTTTATATAAATAAGAAAAACGTATAAGGGAGCTAGCACTCTTATCTTTTCCTCATAAATATAGAGTTCTTTTCTTTATTTTGTGGATACTATTAGATGCTAAACACGTGGACAATTTATGTAAATTGGTGTGGCATTAAGGTACAAACTCAAGGTATGCCTTTATTTTATGGTTAACTTTCCTTAATAAGCTATAAACAAGAGGTCAACTACTTTATACCTTTCTCCCTAACCATTGTTCACTTTGCTCTTCAGACAATGAATTTATTAGGCACCTTTTCTTGAATGCTCCTTTTTGAAATCAGTGTGGCTACATTGCCTCAGTCACTTTCAGATAAACATTCCAAACATTTCAAATCTTCAATCCATTCAAATTTGGATGAACCAAACCCCAAGCCACAGAAACATTGACCTCAACACCTTTATTATCCTACTATCTGTTATAGTTTATAACATATGGTCTGAGAGAAACCTCAGAACCTTCAAAGACAAAGCCATGGAAGTGAGGAGCATCAACACTAAAGTAATCTTCCAAGTAATGGAACATCTTTGCTCAAACACCGAGTGTAGGTAAATTATGATTCTGGTTTGTTTTCTTCTATCTTGTATTGTAAGTACTAGTTGGAGCAGTCACTCATATGCATACTCCCTTGTTGCTAATCAATTCAATGGCGATCCCAGCTGCCTACTAAGAGATAAGCTGTTAATCAAAATGACAAAAACAGAAGTTGTAAAGAGTGTAAGTTTGGTAGGAGGGTACACTGAACACTAACTTCAGGTAAGAAAGGATGATATCTCCAAGAAGTATTGAAGAGTAAGGTGTCACAAATATCAACAATTCTCTCCTTATGAAACCTAGCAGTAGGAAAGCTTAAACCTCTGGTGGATATCTTAAAAGCTGGAGGACCAGATCAGTGATTCAAAGGAAGTTGGATGAGAGCTGACCTATCTCTCCTTCCTCAGCATTACGGTAATTATTTGCAAACAAGCAAACAATGTGATCTGTAGAAGAGATGTCTTCTTTCTTAATATGAAACTCCCTGATTATTTATTGAAGATAATCTTGAATAGTTTTGGATACATAACATATGGGTAGGAATTATTGTAATTTTGGTAAGGTGCTCCTTCTTATGGACATCTTGAGGGCTGATAAATTTTAGGTTGATGTTTGGATGTGTAGGCATGGGGAGCATTTATAAGGTTCCTCATGCACCCATGTTAGGTCTCTTTGTATAGACTAGAGATTGCATTCTCGCAAATCTCTTGATTGGACATACCATTAATTATTTGTATATTCACTGAATTACAAAAATTTTAATAATTAAAATCAGGTTCATTTTAACCCTTTTATTTATGATTCATATTTTTCAAGCTATTCAATTAAAGAGATTTGATAAAAAATATTTTTATTACTCCCGTGATTAGATCATAATTAATTTTCTAATATCTTGTACCAAAAAAATAGATAAAGTGTTCAGAATAAAACTAAAAAGAAGATGGCTTAAAGAAAGCCGAAAACTCAAAGGAGAGCGAGGGCAATATAGTATAAAAGAATGAAAATTATATTAATTGAAGGTCCAAAGATGAAAAGAAGAGGGATCAAAAAGGTTAGTAAGAAAGCTTTAAAAGTTATCTAGTGCTAGTTTTAGAAAGACAATGGCTAAGTAAGAACCATTTCCATTAGAAAGTAAAAGAACACGTGTTAATCGTGCAAGCTCAAGAAAACGAAAGAGACACAAGTGTTAGTTTATGACCTATAGCTAATTAGTTAGTTGTAGTTTAGTGACAAAATAGTTTAAAGACATCTTTATTTTATACATGTTTAGATGTGTATGGTAAAATTTATGAGATAAAAATACGTTAGAAATGAAATTATGATGATATTGTAACCAAGGATGTGAAAACCGGACCGGACCGGCCGGTCCGACCGGAAATCGTCTGAACCGACCATGTGTCCAGTTCGGTTATAGTTATTAACCCTGGAATATAAAAACCAGCCGGTTTATCAGAGAGCCGGCCGGTTTATCCAAGAACTGGTTATTTGATAACCGGATGAAAAGTTCAAAAATCAAAACCTAAACATTTCTCATCATCTTCTCCTTCTCTCTTCTCAGAATGCCTCCATCTCACCTTTCTCTCTTCTCTCTTCTCAGATGCCTCAATCGCACCTTTCTCTCTTCTCAGATGTCAGGTACTTGCCAGAGGAGCTCGGGTTGCTTTCAGATCTGGCCTTGTTTTAGATCTGGCCTTGTCTTTGAGAAGATCCAAGCAGCAGTCCACGAGCGAAGTCGTTTCGGAAATACTCAAGCTCTTCCTGGAAGCTTC
>JAOSBK010053388.1:0-17163 GCA_027568895.1 Erythroxylum shatona
GTGAAAGAAGAGGTCGGGATCAGTTCGCGTCTGCATTGTGTCCCTTTATTTTCGCACTGAATTGTAATTTCCGCAAACTATTGTATCTTGTGTATTTGAGTATATTTGTTGTGTATAACTTTCCGTTTGGAAAAAGGTTTTGCAAAAGAGCTTGATCAAAGTGTAATATGTTTTGTTTTTGGAATGGGCTAATCGACATCTTGTCCTGTAAATGAAAATGTTTCTGAATAAAAGTGGACCCAAATTTGCGATTAAAAAAAAATTTATACCGACTTTTGATTGCTTTAGTGCTCTAGCACACCACTCTTGCGGGATACGGACTCGAATATCATCATCAATGTCGGGTTCAAGTCTTGCAAGAGTGGGGTGTTACACTTAACCTTAGTGACTTGCTTTAAAAGACCTTCTTTAGCTAGCCTACTCAATCTATCTTGGCTAATGTGACCAAGTCTAGTATGCCATTTAACAAATTAGAATTAGGATCAAAATATGAAACATAATCAAAAGACAAATTATCATAACATGCATCCAAATCAAGAATTAGAAAATATTTTTCAATGTAGCATGACCAAAAATATTGCCATTATACATAATATCCAATCCATAATAACTAGAAAAAAAAATGAATCTTGATTTCATTAAAGTTACAAGAGACATAAGGCAACATTGTAACCCGGATGCATAGAAAGCATCATGGAGAAGTAAAGTATTTCCTCTATGTAACTTGAGTTAGTAAGTCCCTATTCCTATGACATCTTCTTCACTGTAGTTTCCTAATACGACAGCTTGTGAACCCACCAGATACCGATGAAAGTCCACATAGCTAGCTCGATCCTGAACTATGTGCTTACTTGCTCCTGTATCTACAATCGAATTAGGAAGAGAATTAGCAACTAATTCATGAGAACAAACATATAACTTAGGAGTTATAGATAAGAAAGGTAACTTATTATGTTCAGGACAATCCCGAGAAAAATGACCTTTCTTTCTATAATTATAGTACTTCACACGTGTCATGTTTTTCTCTCCTTGGCCCTTAGTCTTTTGCTTCTTGACAATATGACCTTTTGGTCCATTCCTTTGAGGAGGCCGAGAACCTTTTCTCTTACCTCGATTGGCATTGTTGCCCTTTGGTCCTTTGTTTTTATCAACAAGAGCCACATTGGAGGAGTTAGATGCTTTTAAGTGATCCTCCTCCATTTTGAGGTGCCCAGTGATCTCTGAAAGGGATTTGACATTCTCATTATGTGTCAAAACAAGTTTCATATTCTTCTAGTGCTTAGTATGATCTGGAAGAGCCCGAGTCACATTCAGGACTTGTTCCTCTTCAGAGATAGCCCAACTAGCTGCTTTAAGATCACGAACCATAGCACTCATGGTTCGTAAATATTCAATGATGGTATGAGTCGTATTAATCTTGTAATTCATCCACTTGAGGTGTAAAGCACGAAGCCTTGTAGTAGATGTTTGACCAAAAGTGATCTTAAGTTTGTCCCACACGTCCTTAGCAGTGGCACAATCCTCAAAGTCCCCAATTAGACCATCATGCATGAAATACAACATAGTATAACATGCCTTACGATCCTTTTTGGACCAATCTACATAAGCCTTTAAGGATGTTTGATATTGCTCACTAGCAGTATCAATATCTTTTCTATCTTTGTCTTTGACTGAAGGCGCGGCCATTATTATAGTCAAATATTCGAGCAATTCCCATTCATTTAGAAGATACTGAATTTTCCTTTGCCATATATCATAATTATACCCATCCAATTTTTCAATGGTGGACAAATCACCGATCAAGATTTTAGTTGCCATATCTACAAGTATATATTAAAAAATGACATGAGGCACATTTCCATTAATTAAATTATCTGAAAAACCATAATTCATGTAGTATGATTGAAAATTTCACTAAGCTCATAATCATCACATACAAAAAATGAATTAGGAATTTTTATAATTTAATTAACCTATTTTAATTTGACATATCACAAAGATGCCAAAAAAATATCTTATATGTAAAACTAATTTACAATAAAAAATTTAACACATATAAAACAAAAATTATATAAAACGCATTTATATAATATTATTTGAAATATAATACAAAATTACCCATAAAACATATTTATAGAATATTTCAAATTATATTTTATGAAAATACGTTCAAGTTGTTTATCAATTTAAACTCACACATGTTTTTGATAAACTCAAGCATGTTTCAGTTTTAGGCACATTTGTGAATGCATAAACAGAACAAGCAAAACTTTATTGACATAAAGGTCATACTTATATGAACGAAAACTTTTTACTGTATATAAATGTTACCCATTAATGCACAAATCATTTGAAACAAACCAAAAAACAATTGAGAAGTTTCAGCGTGGATTTTTATTAAAAAAACCATTTAACACAAATGCATTTAAGGAGCCTTCACTGTGAAAGTTTCACAGCAAAGCCAATGCTCTTCTTCTATGTAATAAAGACTTAAAATCACTCACAAAAAACGAGGAAAAGAAAACCCACTTTAGTTTCCATGCATGCCGTCTCTGTTAAACTTTGTAAAACAACCTTGGCTTTCAACCACACTTGCAACATCAATAAATGCATTCATTAACGTACAACATCCATTACATGCATTTAAATGGGTTTGTCATGAACAACACTACATCAACCTTTGTATTAATTAATGTGCAATATCCATTAAATGCATTTAATGTTTTACTGTGCATGAACAATAGTTGTCAAATGCTTAGATAATGCCGTAGCAGTTAGCACGATATCTATATATTGTATACTACTAATGCTTCATTTTCGTTATTTCAACGAAAACTGAACAACTTTCTCTGATTATATTTATACTACTAATTCTTCATTTTTTCAACATGAAAGGAACAACGTTATCTATATATATATATATACTACTGATTCATCTCATTCATATTTAATGAACAACTTTCTCCTTTTTTATGTATCTTCACGCACAAAAATCGAAAAACCAAAAAATAAGGATTTGTTTGCCATTTTTCAAGGTGGATATCCGTGAACGTTTAACATAGGTCTCTGTTATATATTACTTACAAATGCACTCTTCTTCCTTTTGTAATGTTTATATGCGTAAACAACATGAAATGAAAATTTGCAATTTCCGTAAAAACAATTTCAGCAGAAACTCAAGATATTCTCATGCTTATGAACACAACAAAAATACGCAAATCAATGGTCATTTTTTAAGCATGATGTAAACGCAAAACTTGGCTTTGATACCAATGTAGATTTATATTTAAGGACTAACCTTAATGCGGAAGTACTGGATCGATTTGCTGCTTGCTAGTCTTCATTTTACGGTTGGCTACTAGAGTCACTGATTAATCGATACCTCAAACTCTAATCTTTGATGGTGTAATTCACGTGAAGAAGAATGAAGAGAGTTTAAGAATAAGTTTTTTAAAATATATTTTTAAGTAGTGTTTGTTTATCTTATTCAGTGTAATAGGATGTTCTAAAGCTAATACTAGGACAACAACAAAAGGAAAATTGCCGATGAATGTTATTTCACACCATCAATCTACTGTAAGCTCTAAAGCTAATACCAAAAAAAAGGGTGTGAGGATTTCTAAAAACACTTCTGTTCTGCTGCCAGCTGAAATAGACTTAAGAGAATTTCTTACTTTCACCACCAAAGAACGAAAACAATAATACAATGTTTTTAAATCTCGTCATATTACTGTGGTCAATGAGATGGAACCTTTGAGTAAGCTTTGTTTAAGCAGGATGAGAGTAATTGCGAAACAAAGGAGAACATATTGTTATTGCACCAAGAAAAGTTCATAATTAACACAACAAGAGCATGGTGATGTTCACTCAACTTTGTATCTTTCGGCTCCACAGATCGGATATGATTATTGTTCTCGGCCAGATAGATTCAAACATAAAATTTCAAAAATGGATAAGAATTTGGATGCTCTTAAACTAATGAGGGTCGCCTCTCTACGTCCTCCAACACCATACCACATATCCATTTCTATGCTCACACCTCGAAGGAGTTCTCCACTCTATGCTTTATTTTTCTGATTATTTTTGTTAAGATGTGAGTATCTTATGCATATATTAGGGACAGTGTATGATTAAGGTGTGAGGGGTAGAATGTTTATATTATGCTGAACGTTGTGATTTATGCTTGGACTCATAATTACTATGTTCATATATTAATTATTTCTCACAATAGTTTCATAATTTTCTAATTATTGTTCATAAATAATCCTTAAGCTAGGATACATTTTTGGTTTAAATTCTAATGCATGGGAGAGATAAGCATGATTAGTATTTTCATTAATTATTTCAAGTATCTCAGTAGTTTTGTTGAATGAAAGTGTGCAAGACTTGAAGCATTTTTGACACCTATGTGAGCTTTGAGCCTAAGAGCATTCATCACATATTTGCTCGTACATATCTTTTTGTTGTGTGTTATCAAACATAGCTTGTTTATGTTAGAACTTGGTTTTGAATACGTGTTGAGATCATATTTTTTGTGTGTATAAAGATGATGAGGGCATTTATGATAACCATTTTTGACTTAAACAACTGTATCTTAATTTTTATCTCTAGGAAAGCAATTTAAGCCTTACCCTTTCTTTTCTTGCATAATAACCTTGTTACAAGCCGAATTGACCCTTTTTGTTATTGATATCGTTAATGATTTTGAACCCCTAAATTGAAGAAATTGTATCAAGCTTATTTGCATAAGATTTTGACTATTTTTTTGAAAAGTTAATTAGATGTTTCGGGTTACGTTGTTTTGATTTTTTATATAATGAAGGAGAAGTATATAAAAAACTCATCTTTGATATTTTTGTTTAGAAAAAGAAAAAATAAAAATTAAAGAAGAATAAAAAGAAAAAAGAAAAAAGAAAAGAAAAGAAAAATGATTGAAAGAGTTTAATCAAGTGAATTTTGGAAGATTTGAGTTGAAACTTGTGTGGATAAGTGTCACACCCCCTATACGGAACCTACAACCATCCACACACATAGGAACCAAATTCCTATACATGCATTCACGACATGCATTTCAGTTCAATGCTATACATATACAAATTACAAAACTCTCCAATGCCTAACATTATCATTTAACAGGAGTAAAACATCTTTACATTTATATGGTAATCCAAGAGAAAATATACAATTTCCTTTAACCATTATATGTACAATCATCTTTAACTAAAAACACCTTCCAAAAGTACTTTTTGTTGGCCTTAATCCCTGTAGATGTTCCTTGTAACTCACTCCTATGACTTGGACCTACAAGGATTAACACCCATGCTAAGCTTGAAAGCTAAGTTGGGAAACACTTAGTTTGGATGACCACTCATAGTGGTCATCTGCTAAGCACACACATTTAGGAATAACACAACTTATATACCATAAATTCACATCCATGTACCAAACAGTGATATTCAATGCTCATGTAAACAATGATGGCATACTTAAGCCAAGTACATAATGCAATATGTTTCAACATATTATCCATATACCGAAAATGCACATTTATAAGCCAAATATTGATATGACACAAATTATCTGTATAATTGCATATCATTACAACCAATACAAATTCTCATTAATACCAATTATTCATATTGTCATGCTGTATTTCTTATTTATGACTATTAAATTTCCTTTCTGTATTAAGCCTGCATATTTTCTATGGGTGTGGATAAGGGGTGCTGTGGATATCCAAAGATATCAAAATATGGATACCCAAAGGTATCAAACTGGGGACATCGGTGGTGTCAAATTGTAGTAGCTACACTATAACCTTATAAGTATACCCATCTATCCACAATCAAGACAATAGTGTAGGCATTGTAACGTTTTCTTTAACCATTTGCCAATTTTACAATTCATATATTGACAAGTTGTATGATATACATTTCAAGTCATAAAATCTATATATGTGTTCATACATGCAAGTCATAACTTACTACCATTAGGAGGGTTTCAAAATCACATATGTATAATCATAATATACATATATGATCAATAAATATGCATATCAATCATTTATGTACATGTAAGTTTTCTTTGGAATGCATTATGCTCAATCTTAAATTCCAATGTTCAATATCCCATTTCACATGTGGCAAGTCCTATTTCATTTATTTCTAGGTGTTTAAAAAGTTTCATATATATTCATAAAGGTTTATATAAGATGCGGTAGAAGTCGGAAGCAAAAACCAATGCCACGGTCGTGACAAACACTCTCTCCATTCATATCACTACTTGTTCTTTAATATGCATATAGAAAAAGTCAGAACTGGATTGTATTCTATAATTTTTTTACTCTATGTCTATAGTTTCTATAACAGTAACAATCAGATCATTTAGACTTATAAGTCATGAATATAGGCAAAATATCACAAGCTGGTCCAAAATAGGGGCAGCATTAGGTCACCATTTTTGATCCCAATTTTCAATATCATAAAGCCAAAAATAAGTCAATTTTTCTTCTATATATTTCTATTTCTATTATTATTTTTCATATGCGACTAAAATTACACAATTTGGAGGTATGTAGGCTGAGTTATGACTCAAACAATGTGACTAACTTAAACAAACCCTAGACAAAATTCCACTACACAATACTCTCTTGTCATATACAACAAAGTTCATGCAAAGTAACACCAAAAATCATACTAGAAACCATTCCCTATCCAAATGAATCTTTATAACCATTCAAAAAGACACACAAAGAGGAATTAAACTAAGTGTAGCCCCACATCTTAAAATTGGCAAAGTAGTTCTTCTAATGCTTTTCCTTCCCTTCCTCTTCGGTTTTGCTTGGATCACCAAATGAAAAATGATGAGATGAAGAAGATGAAATGGAAAGGAGAATGATTTGAAATTAATCCATCAAAGTTTCATCCATCTCCCCTCTCCATATGCCTTTTCATGAATTTTCTAATCCTAGACACATGTTTCAATCTCGTTGGACCATATGTCGCAATCCCATTGGACCATATATCGCAATCCCATTGGATCACGTGTTATAATTCTATTGGACTATGTATTAAAATTTTATTGGACCATGTGTTACGATTTTATTAAACCATATTTTACAATTCTATTGGACCATGTGTTACAATTCTATTGGATACACATGCTTTAATCTTTATTGGTCCATGAGTTGACTTTAGGAAAACTTTATACTGGTCCTTATTCTTCCATTAATTCCCACATTGGCCTATAATATTATTAATTTATTTCATTCCCTTATGTATTATTTTCTAATGTAATAAATTTCATGCAATTTGGTTAATTATTTTGGGAGTTATACCCAAACACTACGATCTGGTTGAAAACAGGGACAACAACTATAACTCAACTTCAAGCCAGAATTCAAAACTCTTAGAGGCATAATAAAATTTTTGTTCCTTCATAAAAGTTTTAGATCTATGTTTTTAGTTTAATCTAAAATTAAAATTATCTAATTTGGAGGTCTACAAGCTAAGATATGATCAAATTACACAAAAAGTTTTAGTGGAACCTATCCATTCAGTGAGGTACACATCGTAAATCAACTAACTTCGGTCTTATCATGCAAGAGCAACACAAAAACACATCCAATTTAACCAAAAAAATTCCATAAGCAAGGGGGATACTTCTTATACTAATTCCCCTCAAATCACATTCATAAATGCAAGCAACATATCAAAAATTCCCATACATATTTCACATCTAAGTATATATGTCCATGCCAAAACGAATAAATTACCCATTAGCCTTTGTCTTTTACATTAAATACCATAATGTCTCTTACTAAGATGCACTTAATTCATTATGTTCACTTTTTAATACACCCTAGATATGCTATAATACTTCCAGAGTATATGTTGGGGTGTTACAATGAGTTTTTATGATTTCCTTCAATTTATTTAGCCAAAAAGTTTCTTTTTGTCATACCTTACCTAAGCCACGCTACAACCCTTATTAAATCCCTTTGATTTATGCATTGAACTCATTTTGTTTAGTGATAGAGATATGATTCTTGAGCAAGCTTATGGAACTAACTTGCTATGTTTTGATTTAAGAGCTTAATGAACTGTAAACACTTTGAGTATAAAGTGAAATCCTTGTGAGGATGTCAAGTCCTGTTACAATTGATTTTGATGGAATTGATGAGATGTTATGTTTCAATAATGTGTCTTATGAGTGCTTATTCTCTCGATTGTTATTTTATCTTAACCCTTTAATGTGAAATAACTTCTGGATAATATGAAAGGAGATGAGAAGTTGTTATAAAGATGATTAATGTATTGAATTGATGTATGCGAGGACAAGCATAAGTCTGGTGTGGGGAATTTAATAAGATCTTATCTTGATATATTACTTGATATCATCTCCTTTGCTTTGGATTTATTTTGGTGCTTAAAAATGAAAATTAATGCTTTTTTTTAATTTTAGGAGATGAAAAATGGAGAATGCATCAAATTGGAACTTTATTTATGATAATCATAAATTTTGGATGAAGTGAATAGATTGCTGCGACGGATAATGCTGATCACTTGAAGAGCTGAAGTTTAATTGGGAAACTTCTTTTTATTAGGAATTTAAGTTTGAATTTGTTTTAGATAGACATCTTTGCAAAATAGAATCAGATTAAGATTAGATTAGGAAAACCATATAAAAGGGATGTTTCTCACAACAGAAAAAGGTTCTATTCTTACTTTTCTTAAAAATTCTTTATTTTTCTTATATTTTTGTTATTGGAGCAAAAGTCATGTGTGGCTAAACTCATTTATTCTAATTTAAGGAGATTCGATATTCTAGTTGTAACTTTGTGAGGTTTTGTGTTCTAAACCTTTTATTCATGTTTTATTTCAATTATTTTTTGTTTTGAGTTCTTATATTTCATAAATAAGTGATAGTGATTAATATGATAATTTAATTTAACTTTGATTATTATATCACTATCCATGAATATAATGGGCTGTAATTCTCATGAAAGATTGATACAAATAGCAAATAGGTTATTTATAAAATTACATATTTAACTTATGATAAACGAGAAAACTAAGTTGAATAATTACAACTATCTCAATTATTTAATTTAGGGTTATTTTTTCACTAAGCTTATTACTATCATTTATTTGATATGGATTGCTATCACACCCAATTAATGGATGATAAGTTTCAGTTTTAATGTTGAGTTTGAACCAATTAATTTAAGAAAATTTGAGACTGATATGTTTTGGACTAATTACTTGAATTATGAAAAATATTCTTTTTAAATCAATAATCAATGCTACAATTAAATGAGATCTTTCCTTTGAATCAGAGTTTAGTAATCTTGACTTTCTTACTTTTTTATTCAGTTGATTTAATTTGATTTTTATTGATTTTAGTTAATCCATTATTTAATAAAAACCCTTTAATTTTATTAATTGAAATTAAAAAGCTCCTCTTTAATTCTCTTGGGATTTGATTTGGTTCAATAACTACTACAGGAAATTTGGAAAATCAAAATTATTTTGGGAGTTTCTACAATCTGACCATGAATTATCAATATGATTGAAATTTTTGTTTAAGAGTTAAACAAATATATGAAATTAGTTTCATAAAACACTCAAAAACATAAAAAACCTAAGCCACCCAAAATCTAAAAAGTTACTTAAAACCAGAACATTAAAAGTTTTCAGAACTGTTCTTGATTTTTAACACTATCTGGGTTTTGGAAACTCATGCGCATAGAAGACTACAAGGTGGATTTCTAAGGTTGTCGCTGACGAATAGGTTTCTAAAGTAATAAAATTTTATGTAACTTGCAATATGGAGCATCTCCTGTTGGCTGGCGCTACTGGATTTTTAAATATGTTTTGGTCGTTATAGCTGTTTTTGATTAAGGACAAAAACTGGAGTTAGGTATTTGCTCTTTTGATCGTTGAATTCTGGTTGAAAGAGAGACAATTGTGTTTTAGTGGAAAACATGAATGGAAAGCTAGGGTTTTTAGCTAATGTGCGGCTTTTGCTACGTGGATCTTGCTTGGGAAGGTTTCTTAAGAAGAAAACACGCAAATAAGGAGACGTCAGACATGGTAAC
Source organism: Erythroxylum shatona (assembly GCA_027568895.1). NCBI lineage: Eukaryota > Viridiplantae > Streptophyta > Magnoliopsida > Malpighiales > Erythroxylaceae > Erythroxylum > Erythroxylum shatona. The sequence goes on from JAOSBK010053388.1 coordinate 10,100, forward strand.
CTCGGATGATGGCAGCTTCATGCGGTGATGATGTCGTTTCCTATGGCCACCAGCGGGCGGTTCAAATAGGCATGAGGAGAGGCAGCTACTGGTGGCACAACAAGGCGGTAATGGCTGGAAACACAGGCGAGAAGCTTGCGGCAGTAGGTGCAACGACAGCAGAAACTCTAGCAACGGCGAAACCTTAAGTTCGTGAAAGTGGATAGGGCATGTAGCGCGTCTGGAAAGACACTGCTGATGTGTGCAAAATGCATCAGGCACTCCCATACACGTTTTATTTGTTTTTAATGTGTTTTTAAGCCTTTTTCAATTAAAGTTTAATTGAGGTTAAATTAGTTTAAATCCCTAATAAATGTGGAAAAATGTTTTTCTAATTGTTAGAAAATTATTTTTAAAGAGTTATTTTATTAGGAATACTTTGGAATTTAGTTTAATTTTTTAAAGAGATGAATTATTAAATTAAATTAATTAATTTTCTTAATATGATTAAGATTAATAATTTATTGATTCCTAGTTTAATCTTCAAAACTTTGTTTCTGAAATTTGAATTAATTAGTTTCAATTAGATTGAAATTCATTAATTATACTCTTTAAAATTAAGAAAATTGTTTTCTTAAATAATTAAAAAAGCGTTTCTTAATTAAATTTATTTCAATTTGATTGAAATGAATTAAATATATGATTTATTTGTTTATAAATTATTATTTATCTACTTAGAAATTGTTTCTTTATTTATAAATAAAAAGTTTCTTTATTTATTAGAAAAGATAGTTTCTTGAATAAATTTTGAAAAGATTTTTCAATTATTAATTAAGAAAAATGTGCTTTCTTTAATATTTTGAAAATAGCTTTCTAAATTTATTAATGATTTTCTAATTTACTAAGAAATCACTCTCTAAAAAAATAATATAAATAACTTTCTTAATTAGATTTTTAAAAGTTTTTATTTAATTTGAAAATAGTTTCCTTTTAAAATTAGAAAATATTTTTCTAATTAAGGAAAAATAATTTCTAATGATATTAGAAATAATAAGTTCTAATTAGATTAGAAATAGTTTTGTAATTGAATTAGAATGTGTCTTGTGTAATTTTTAAAAAGAAGTTTTTAAATTATAATAAGTAAAGCATAATTTATTGAAAATTGTTGTCAATTAAATTTTGCTAAATCAGTCAAGATAATTGAAAATAGTTTTCAGTTAGAATTGAAAATTGTTTTCAAATCAAATTAAATTTTTATTTGAATAAGAATTTAATTCAATTATTGAGTTTAATCTAATTTAAAATTTTCAAAGAGTTGGAAGTATTGTTTTAGATTATGAAGATCACTAACTTGAATCAAACGAAGCTTGATATTATGTATATAATTTGATTATGAGTGCATAAGTTGTATGCTTTATATATTTGATATATATATTGGATGCGTACTAAATTATATATTTTGTATGTGTAATATTTTATATGCAATTTTGTGTTTAATGAGATGAGTGAAATTAAATCCCTCATTAAAATATTAAGTATATGTCGAGAAGTGATTATTGCCTTCCATTATTATAAGAATAAACCAATTAAAGTTCTGTTTATTGTTAGGCTTGTTGAGCAAATTCAAGGCTACTTTAACCTAAATATGTTTAAGCTTATGACAATGAGCTCTACTTAACTAAATTTGTGTGATTTGGATGAACAAACTCATGATCACATGAATTTAGAGGCAATGTTAGGAATAACATTGTTGGATCCTGCTTGTTTTCGGAATCCAACTCTTATACGGAACCATTTGACATGAGCGTACTCCAATAAAGTCTCCTTAACCATCATCGATTTTTTTCTTGCTCTGATACCACTCAATGTTGAATTCCGTTTTCGGAACTCAACATTCGGAAATCATTCATAAACGTGAGCGTATTAACATGTAGGGTTATTTCCATGGAATCTCTTTAGCCATCATCGGTTCCCTCTCATAACATCTCAAGCCACCAAGGCGAATTCACACAGCGGAATCACAATAATTACAATTGACTTCTTCAAGACAATTGCATCTCTATGTCTCTATTTTATTTTGGAGAAAGAATAAACCCAATCGGAGTTCTATAGATGAAGATGTGCTTAAGAAACCAAAGTATGTTCATGGCCCAATCATGATCTCCCAACTGACTCCTCACTTTCTCTCAATTAAGATTTCTTAAAACAACTCCAAAAGATCCCTATTTTTATGGAGAGATAGATACATATGTTAGGAAGCTATCGCTACAAGAATCACCTCAATCGGAGGTCGGACGGAGAAGTTATGAACAAACGAATCCAACATGTTCATGTCCTTACTTGAATTGTACATGTTTTGGCGCAAATGCCATACCTTTTGCTACAGATGTTGGATTGATTTCTAAACCATTTGAAAGAGGGCCTCGAGATCTACAACTTTTATGAAGAACTCGAAATGAGATTCGGCCTCTAAAAGGATCAAAAAATAGAACAGAAGAAGGAAGCAAAAAGTCAAACTAAGACGATGCTGACGTCATACTGAGACGAAAGAAACTAAGATGATGAACAGTAACTGAGACGATGCTGACGTCATACTTAGATGAAAGAAACTAAGACGATGAACAGTAATTGAGATGATGAATATTGACTGAGATGATGAACAGTAACTGAGACGATCAAACTAAGATGAAGTAATAAAAAGGGCATAGCTTTCACTACAAGTTTCGGATTGAGGTCGTTCTTAGACCATTTTAAATAAGCCTTCCAGACCTACAACTTCCATGAAGACCTCATAAACTATTTTTGTCTCTACAAGGGTTAAAATTTCAAATCAATGCAGCTATTCAGAAAGTTCACCCTATGCAACAACACCAATTTCAAATGATCATAACATTCCACTACGATATCCAAAACTTACAAACTTTACATCGTTGGAAAGCTAAGAAGACAAGCTACAAATTTTATGAGACAACTTTTTCTAATTCATCTTTTATTGATACATAATTTCTCTTGAAGTTAGAACACACATTTTACCCTCATGAAAAACTTGAGAATTATCCCAAATTCACTTCCTCTATTGCAATAACATTCCTTCGTCAAACTCTCAAACGCAATTCATTTAACTCTTCATATTTAACTACCTCTCATCATTCATGATCCCATCCTTCTTTTCCTTAACATCTCACTTATGTAAATATATGTACATATATACCAACCATTCATGCTCAACATTCATCATCATCCTCCATATACAAATTCTCATTTCATATCCACAAATCCATATTTCATTAACATCATAAGATAAGTGTTTACAAAGGTTTAGTGGCATCTCATGCCATAAAACATCATCAATATCAAAAATCTGAAATACAACAAAAGATACATAATCCCATAATTTTCAATATATGTCTAGCGTCTTATTTTTACATCAATCTAACTTAAGATACAAAATATGCATAATCAAACAATGCATTGACTTTCTTTCACCCGATCTCTTTCTCATTACCTGGAGATGGAAATGAAAGGGGGTGAGCTTAAAGCTCATGGGTAACATGCTTATAACGAATAACAAGTAAAACCGTTCAAAAAGTTCATTCTTATAAAAAATTCTTAATGAATCATAAAACAGATGTTTTTCAAAATTCTTGTCATGGAATCAAAATCACAACAACACAATCCATGCATTTTTCAACTTGTTCACAAATCATAAGCACATAAGCACATCAGAAATGATTTGGGTGGATCCAAAACAAAATGTACTATACATTTCTCTTAAGGGTCATGTGTAGCCGTGAACAGAACGTACTAACGCAATCCCACATAATGATTTTGCGTAGCTGTAAACTTATGGGAGTCCGTGAGGGAGCTTTGTGCCACTAGTGGGCAAGCGGGAGAAGCCTTTAGACAAGTGCACTTTACATACTTAGGGGACCACCACAAACCCACATAATCATGCATTTCATAACTTGCACACTATTTGCCCAAATGGCACATTTTGAAAATCTTGTCTTTCATGAGCATGAAGTATTTCATATGCATTTCTGAAACGTAATTTCATAAACATAAAGTCTTTTCAAAATCATTTCCATATCACAATTCATCACCCAAATTCATACACCAAAACATATAGCAATTTCGAAAATCATTCAAAAACAACAAATGCCACAATGATAAAGCAATGAGAAATCATTTTATTCTTTTGACAAAAAAGAAAACATAATGGCTCATTATCTAATTATAAACATGAAACCCACCTTAATTTTCTTGCTCATAATCTTGCTCAAAGATGTCCTCTTCCCTTGTTCCTCTTTTCTTCCTTTATTTCCTTTAACATAAGCCATAATCCTCAAATCAATAGGCATTCCAATTAGAGAACCCTAAGAACATATTCATAAAATTGGTCCTAGAAGCTTAAAACCCATACATTTCTTAAGCTTCATAAACCAAAATCTTTCTAAAAATCCAATAAATCAAACATACTCTTACCTTGATTCTTCACCAAATGAGGAGTTTGTTGACTCTAATGGAAGCTGCCATCCTCCTCTTCCTTTTTCTCTTCTTGAACAATCACAAATTCCTTCTTGAAAGCCAAGAAATGATGAAAGCTAGTTTCTTTTTCTTCTTTTTCTCCTCTTCTCCACGATCTCTCTCTCATTTCCCTCTTCTCTTTGTTTTTCTCCCTCAATTTCGCTCATGCCTCTTCCTTAAAAGCAAGCCCACACTTCTATTTACAATATTGCCATTAATGAGTTTACAAAGACCCTTATGCCCTTCCTTATATGTCTTGTAACTAAAATGGCTTAAGTGATCTTCCTAAAAAGCCCTCATACATACATACTCTTGCTACTTAATTCCACTAAACCATATTTTAAAATCCTACCAACATTAACATAATAATGAACTCCAAATAGAATAATTAATCTAGCAAAACCTCAAAATTATTTAAATCATGCTTAACTCCTTCCAAAAATCAAGACCCTTTTTCTAATCATGTAATTGAAGGAATTTGATAACACTTCCTTCTAGAAAAATGTTTCCCATTGTCTCAATTTTCTAATTACATCAAAATAATTCAATTTGGTTCCATAATCTAAAAGTTATACCTCAAACATTTCCGAACTACTCTTATATTGAAACAATATTCTGTGCTCAACTTTCGTACAAATATTGAAATTCTTAGAGACCAAATTAGAACTCGATTTCATCAAACAATTTGTAACCCTATTGCTCTAGTTTAATCCAGATCAAGAATCACCTCATTTGGATAACTAGAGAAAAAATTATGGCTAAAATACCAAAGCATACTCAATGAACATGTTTCAACTTATAACTTCCAATATTTCACATATAATCCATCTTGTACATAACTATCTTTTCTACTTCATTTCAAATTCAAGATTTCTTCTTTTCTTTGCACATGAATAATTGCCAAAATTTCTCATTTCATATTTCTAACTTCCAAGAAAAGTTTGGGGTCCAACAGTTGAAATGGTTTATGGTGTGTTTGGATGATGCTTGGCATGGATCTTTGGAAAATTATATTGAAAAATTGAAAGAAAATGAAATGATGATATAAATATATATGTAGTGAACAATTTGCCCTAAAGAGGAAATATAATTTTTGTTGTGACTTGTTGAAGTTTGATTATGGTCATGGTAAATTAATTGGGTGAGATAGTTTTTTTGGAAGAAATTGATATGTTAGAATGGGTAAAAGATGGTATTTAAGTAATCTCCAAAGTTATAATTCAAAATGGAGAATAATACGTTAGTTTACGAAAGTAAGCAGAAACACAATTAACGTATGTGTTACACAATTAATTACAAATCTCAAATTCAATTAAACCGAATATGTAGTTTTAATGTCTTATTTTCGAATTTGGAAATAAAAGCCTAAGAAAAATGCGATTTGTGTAAGTAAATGAGAGGTATAAAACACGTGAGTGTGCTTAGTGATAATGCTAACTGTGAGTGTATTTTAAACTGTTTTATATGAATAAATCCTTTGCAAAAGAATTGATGACATGTGACTTTATATTGTATGATTATGAGCTTTATGTGAATGAAACATTACAAGTGAATATTGCTAGTATAAGTGTATGTTCTAGCAATATGTGAATTGAAGTTTGAAAGTTGAATTTCATATGATATGAAGTTACGTTGAAATTAGGTTATTGGTTGAGAAAAAGGAAATGAGTTTTAGCATATGACACATAGTTAGGTTTTATACATATTATTATAACAGTGTATAGTGGTTAACCTAGTGTGGGAAAGCTTTTTCAAACTAGTACTGTAACTAGTGGTTAACTAGTTGTGGGTAAGCAATGCAGAACTTGTTTTGTAATTACTGATATATAACGATTAACATAGTACAGGTAAGTGATGTATAGCCAACTTTGTAACTAGTGGTTAACTAGTCACGGGTAAGCAATGTAAAACTAGCTTCATGACTTTATGCCTAAGGATACCATATGATAAAAAAGTTAGGGGTGGGCTATGTCGTATAAGAAAGTTTATGAAAATAATGATGCCACCGAAATTTTTCTTTAAAAGTGGCTTGAGAAATTTGATTTCATAAAGTATCTATGTTTTATATTGGTATTGTATCATAAGAAATAAAATGAATTTGTTTTAGGGAGGTTTAAATTGCTAAATATGGTTTGCGTAGAAATGTTAACACCCACTGATTTATTTTCTGTTTTTCCCAGATGCATGCTTAAGGGCTTTAGTAGCAAGGACTCCACCTCTCGAGTAGTTTACTTCGTCACGTGTTACTGTGTAGGCATTTTTGCCTTATAAATGTTTATTCGAGAATTAATGTATATCAATGAATGTGTTTTGGAATGTATTTTGTTTCAAGAAGGCATGTATATAGAGTTTTTTTTAAATGAACTGCATGAATATGTTTTAGTTTTTAAAGTTTATTGAAGTGATTGTTGAGATTGCTCGTAAGTGGACTTGAAGTCCAAAATTTGTAGTGGGATTTTGATGTGAATATAGAAGTGTTTTGTGAAGTGAATCACACGTCAATATATTGAACAATAATAAGATCAAGATACACAAGAAGGGGGGGTTGAATTGTGATA
>JAOSBK010053394.1:0-17161 GCA_027568895.1 Erythroxylum shatona
AAGAATTGCTAAAATTGAATTTAAACCTAACCTACCCATAGCCCATCTAGGCTAGAAACCAAAACCCTAACTTAGAAGTCCCAAAATCAATTTGGGTTCATCTTTCTCTTCTTCTTCATTTCCAACACAACCTTAACCTCCATTTAATCCCCGTTTTGAATCTAACCTAAGAAAAGTGAAAACTTACCCCAACAAGTTAAAATCTTCTTCTTTTTCTTCTCCTTTCTTCTTCCCTCCAAGGTTTCACGATCTTCCCTTCTTTCTTCTTCTTTCCTTCCCACGTTTCTCTCTCTTATCTCTTTTCTCATTCACTATTTTGCTTCTCTAGAATCTTCTCATTCACGTTTCCTCCTTTATTTATAAACAAAACAACACCCCTTCTTCCGATTTTTTTTTTGCCCTTCACTTACAAGGACTTCCCTAGTTTGCCCTTGTTTTGTCTTAGATGTCTCTACCCTTCTATTAACAAGCCTTCTACTACTTAATCCACTCAGCACCACCTAACTTAATTCTAATTCTAATTCCCATTCAATACCCCATTTATTGTTGCTAAAATTTAAAGACTCAACTAAATAATAATAAAACAATTAAAGCAAAGTTAAAGAATAAATAAATAATACATAAAAGTTTCAGGGCCCAACACTAAACCCTAGTCAAAAATCCCTTGTTTTACCTTATTGCCACAAGCTTATTTATTGTGGTTCACTGTGCATTGAATTGATGAATTAATGCCTCTCACGCATGCAGCTCTTCCTCATGTTGCACTAGCTTCTATTCTGCTGCTGTTGCCTCTAATACGGTGTAGTTCTCCACGTAGCCACAAGATGCAAGCCCAACCAGCCAATCCTCCACTATACACACAACTGCTACCTCCACTGTTCCTACGATGTGACGATTTAATGCTGCTCTTCTCTTAAAACCCTTGTGGGCTCTTTATGGTCCTCTGCGTGTGCTCCCTACAAAACGCACAAATGCTGCTTAAATGCAGCATATGGACACAACCTTTTACTATGCGTGACTACATTTCTGCAGCACGCCTACATGTTGTCTCCGTTTCCCAGGTCTCTCCTTACCATATAGCACTGTCGTTTTTAAAATTTTTTTTCTTCTTTGTGTCCCATTTTTCTTGTCTTTTTTTCCTTCTTGCTCTATGGAGACAAGCAAAAATAAATCTTCAAAAAATGACCCAAATGTAATGCTTCTAACTCACTTTAATTTTATTGTTGCCAAATTGTACCCAAAATCATATATGAATTAAAGTGAGTATCTTAAGCATTTTTATGTCAATAATCGCTAAGTGTAAATGATTAAATATATCAACAATTAAACGCATATCAATTAGTTGTTGTTAAATATAGTTTAGTTATTACTCACTAAGTTATATGCTTAGTATGGTGGATTTGCACCATGTAGGTTCAAAAAGAAGGATATAAAGACTAGGACAAGTTAACTGCAATGGCCAAAAGAGATTGAGTTTTGTTTGTCAAAATGTATATTTGAGTTTGTTTTTGGTTTGTATTTGATGACTAAGTCTATTGATCTTCTGTATAAAGTTTGTAACACCAATAATACAAGATGGTTTTGAATTTAAGACGTGTTGTAATAACTTCAGTGTGAATAATGTATTTTATTTGCAACTCAGTTTGGAATGAAAAATAGTATATATTTGTTTGATTTTCTTTCAAGCTTGTCGATGAATGCTATAGTTCCTTTTTTCTGTGTTGTATGAGTGACACTTACATATCCTCCTAGGGGGTATGAGGGTGTGACATCTTTTGGTATCAGAGCATGATTTAGGCGATTCTGGTTTAACCAGTGCTTAACTCCTGCTTATATTTGAGTGTAAAAGTTGTGTTTTGGCCTAATGTGGTTTGTCCCATGTTTTGATTTTAGAATTAAAGATGGAAAGATCTCACGAAGCCATTAATAAGGTTGCAGAGAGTAATTATCCTGAGCGATCTCATCCATCAATATTTGGACCCTCTGGGATTAACCGAGGAGAGGAGAAGGTGCCACCTCCTCTTCCAGCTCAGGGAGAGGCTTTAGTTAAGTTGTCCCAGGATATGATGACCTCACTGCATCGTATGACTGCAGCCAAGGATCCGATTGATTAGCTGCGGAAGTATGGAGCTGAGGAATTTACTAGGACATCTTTGGAGGAATCTGAAAGAGCTAAGTTTTGGATTGAGAAAGTAAAGAGAGTGTTAGAAGAGATCAACTGTCCAGCAGATCAAATGGTGCATTATGCTATCTCTCTCCCTCAGGGAGTAGGCTACGAGTGGTGAAAGTTTGTTCTGAGAAATCTCCAGTTATCGGTGCCTTTGACTTGGGATTACTTTACAAAAGAATTCAAAGCTAAGTATGTGATGGAGGCTTATAGAAAGGAGAAGTGGAAGCAATTTCTGAATCTAAAGTAGAGAAACTTGTCGATTGCTGAGTACAATCGGGAATTCAACCGACTTAGTAAGTATGCCCCCAAACTGATACATAATGAGGAGTAATGGCGTCATTAGTTTGAGGATGGTTTGAATGACTCAGTCAAAGAGCATCTAACAACATTTACTCTTTTGCAACAAGTGAATTACCATCAGTTAGTGCAAGCTGCTATGAAAATTGAAAGGCAAGAGATGATCATAAGAGAAAGGAGTCAACAAAGGAGCTTTACTAGAGGAGGCCAATCCTTGGGAAAACAAAGTTAGGAAGGTACTTCCTCTACACTGGGATTTACTTAGAGATTTGTGGCTTGGGAAAGGTGACAAAACTTTCCCTCATCAATTGTTTCTAGTAAGGGTCCCTTAGGGGGCCGAGGTTCTAGTGCCTAGAGTGCCCTCATTGCTTTGCACATTAATGGGGTGTTTGTTAGAGGGCTACGAGTACATATTTTCGTTATGGCAGCACTGAGCATCTGATAGTCAATTACCCTCTAAGACAATTTCAGATATATCAAGCCGTAGGGAGGTCTCTTATGCCTCTACTAAGAATAGAGGACGTGGTAGAGGTCGAGGAGGATTTGGTTAGAATAGACCTAATCTGAGTATCCAATAAGAAATTATGGATTGACCAGCTGTGCCTTCTACTTCAGCTCGAGCTTATGCATTGAAAGCTCGTGAGGATCAGGACACACCTGAAATCATTGCTAGTATTGTTTCTCTTTTTAATTCTGAAATGCATGCATTGATTGATCTTGGATCTACTCATTCCTATATCTGTGTCGGAGAAATATCTGATAAGGAGTTATCTATAGATCAATTAGAGTATGACATTCATGTAACCAATCCTTTGGGTAGTAATGTGTTGGTTAATCAAGTGTTTAGGATTGTCCTCTTATGATCCAAGGAAATGAATATATAGCAGATCTGATTAGATTGGTTTTTCATGAATTTGATTTGATTCTAGGTATAGATTTGTTATCCAAGCATCAGGAAGTAGTTGATTATAATGCTAAGAAAGTTATGCTTAGGAGGCCTGATAAGCTTAAAATAGTATTGCATGGCATCTGTACTAGTTCCTTAGCTAATGTGGTATCTACTATGTAAGCCCGAAAGCTCATCAGGAAGGGATCTGAAGCTTATCTAGCTTTTGTGTTTGATTCTAAGAAGGAGGGTGGTAAATTGTTACATATTCTGGTGGTTAATGAATTTCTAGATGTGTTTCCTCAGGAATTACCTGGACTCCCTCCTGAAAGGGAAGTGGAGTTGTCTATTGAAATCATGCTTGGCACTAGTCTTATATCCAGAGCACCGTATAGAATGGCTTATACTAAATTGAAGGAGTTGAAGGTGCAGTTACAAGAGCTTCTGGATAAAGGGTTTATTCAACCCAATGTGCCAACGTGGAGAGCACCGGTCTTGTTTGTTAAGAAGAAGGATGGTACACTATAGGTGTGCATCTATTACAGGCAATTGAATAGAGTCACAGTGAAGAACAAGTATCCGTTGCCAAGGATTGAAGACTTATTTGATCAGTTGAAAGATGTGGGAGTGTTTTCAAAGATAGATTTGCGATCGGGGTACTATCAACTTCGGGTAAAGGATGCTGAAGATTGCATTTAGGATGCGTTATGGACATTATGAATTCTTGGTAATGCCACTCAGGTTAACTAATGCTCCAGCGACATTTATGGATATAATGAATAGAGTATTCAAGCCTTATTTGGATCATTTTGATGTGGTATTTATAGATTATATCCTAGTTTATTATAAGAATGAACATGATCATACTGAGCATCTTTGAATTATGTTACAGACCCTGTGGGAAAAACAATTGTATGCTAAGCTGAACAAGTGTGATTTCTGGCTTCAAGAGGCATCCTTTTTAGGACATGTTGTCTCTTTTGAAAGGATTAGAGTTGATCCTAGTAAGATAGAAGCAATTGTTAACTAGAAGCCACCATGGAATGTGACAGAAGTGAGAAGTTTTCTAGGTTTAGCTAGTTATTATCGTCGATTTGTGAAGGGGTTTTAGGTGATAACATCCCCTTTAACTAAACTATTATGGAAAGGAGTGAAGTATGAATGGTCTGATAGCTGTCAAAATAGTTTTAATCAACTAAAAAGTATGCTTACTAAAGCCCTTATATTGGTTCAAACTATTTCTAGTAAGGAGTATGTTATGTTTAGTTATGCATCTAGAAATGGTTTAGGTTGCGTTTTGATGTAGGATGGAAAGATAGTTACTTATGCCTCTAGGAAACTAAAGTCACACGAACAAAATTACCCTACACATGATCTGGAGTTTGCAGTAGTAGTGTTTGATTTGAAAATTTAGTGGCACTACTTGTATAGTGAAAGATGTAGAATTTTCACATATCATAAGTGTTTGAAGTATCTACTTACCTAGAAAGAACTCAATATGAGACAATGGTGTTAGTTGGAACTACTTAAAGACTATGATTATATTGTGGACTACCATCCAGGTAAGGCTAATGTCGTGGTTGATGCCTTGAGTCGAAAGACCATTTCAGCATTATCAATAAAGCAGAGTGATTGGGAACTTGTATATGAAGGAGCTTTCATAGCTCAATTAAAGGTAATGCCTACTTTAAGACGAGATTTGTAATGCTCAGAGAGCTGATGATAAGTTACACCAACTTATCTTGGCTACTCAGGAAGGTAAACAACCTAATTTTTCTGTGAAAGAAGATGGTGAATTGTATCATAAACATTGGTTATGTGTGCTAGCTAATGATGAACTAAAGAAAAAGCTATTGTTTGAGACTCATAATATAGTCTGTACTATGCATCCTGGTGGAAACAAGATGCATCAAGATCTGAAGTAACATTACTGGTGGTTAGGTATGAAACAAGATGTTGTAGATTATGTAGCTAAATGTTTAATATGTCAGCAGGTTAAAGCTGAGCACCAGGTTCCATTTGGTTTGTTACATCCTATTTCTATTCCTCAATGGAAATGAGATAACATTACCATAGACTATATTGCTAGACTTCCTCTCACTCAAGGAAGACATGATGCTATACGGGTAATTGTGGATAAGTTTACCAAATCTGCTCATTTTATGCCTGTTTGTCCTGACTATTCTTTGGATAGGGTTGCAGATTTATATGTGAATAAGATAGTTAGACTGCATGGAGTACTGTTGTCTATCATTTTTGATCTTGATCCTTAGTTTACTTTGAGATTCTGGAAAAGTTTGTAAAAGGCTTTGAGTACCCAAGTTAAGTTTAGTACTACTTTCCATCCCCAAATAAATGGACAAACTAAATGGGTTATATAGATATTAGAAGTTATGCTTTGGGGTTATGTATTAGAGTTTCTAAGGAGTTGGGATACTTATTTGACTATGATGGAGTTTGCTTACAACAACAGTGATCAGACTAGCATTGGTATGGCGCCTTATGAAGCGTTGCATGGTAGAAGTTATAGAACTCCGGTATGTAGGATTGGGTTGAGTGAAAACAAGATGATCGGGCCTGATATTGTGAAAGATACTGAAGAAAAGGTTTAGATTATCCAACGTAGGTTAAAAACTACTAGTGATAGGCAAAAGTCCTATGCTGATCTAGAAAGGAAGGATATTGAATATCAAGTAGGGGATAAGGTGTTCTTGAAAGTGCCACCATGGAAGAATATACTTTGGTTTGGTAAGAAAGGTAAGCTTAGTCCACGATACATCGATCCTTATGAAAATTTGAAAAGAATTGGACCAGTAGCTTATCAATTAGCTCTTCCTAAAGAATTGACCAAGTTACATGATGTATTTTATGTTTTTATGTTAAGAAGATATCGGTCTGATGTTACGCATAAGATTCCTATGCAAGAAATTTAAGTACAACTAGATTTATCTTATGATGAAGGGCCACTTTCAAGATTAGCTAGAGAAGTTAAACAACTTAGGAACAAGTTAATACATTTGGTAAAAGTACTTTGGCAACATTATAGAGGAAGCAACACGAGAACCAGAAGAGACTATGAGAGCTCAATATCTGTAAGAATTCAAATCAAGTATGAATTTTGGGGACGAAATTTCTTAAGGAGGGAAGAAATATAGCACCCATGTTCGGGGTTAGAATATTGAGGAAATTAGTAATGCACTGTATGCTTATGCATTATTGACTATTCGTATGTACGTGAATAAATATTTTTGACATATGTAAAGACATGTACATGCATTCATTGACATTTTTGGATATAATTGGTTTTAAAATTTCGATTAAAATGAGAATTGTGGTTTTTATGTGTCGAAAATTTATTTGGAGCATCTCATGATTTTTTCAGAATTTTTGGTGAATTTTAAGAATTTTTGAAATTTTTAGGGTATTTTGACCTAGTAAAAATACATGAATATGTGACAAATGGGAGAGTGACAAGTGACAGTCTAGTATTTTGCCACTTAGCTCATATGCCGTATGCAGACACGTGTGTCTTATTGGAGAGAAAATTTATGTAGCACTCTTTCGATTGTTTCTCATCGAAAGTAGTTCAACACCAAAACTTTCCTTTTGATTTTATATCACTAAAACCAACCCCATATATTGATTTGTTACTGATTATTTTAGTCATCCACTGAAGGCTATATCTACTCTTACTGTTGGAGTTTCTGTTGAAATCAAGCAAGTGATGTTTTTGATTTTCTTGTTCTGTAAATGAATTCTATGAGGTGTTATGGGTGGAACTGAATTCATGCATGAGTTATATAAGTAGAGAGGTTTTGGATGAGTAGAGTGGTGGTGATGAATGCGTTAATAATGAAACATATAGTGCAGTAGAATTTGTGTAGTAATTGGAAAGAATATGTTTTGTTTTGGTGTTTGTGAGTATCTGAGTTTAGTGAAAGTTTGTGGAGTTGTTAACTATAGAAAGATGTGAAAAGTAGGATATAAGGTTTGTTTAGAGTTGTTACTGCTCATAAAACAAACTTACAATAGTGAGAGAAAGCAGGTGTGAAGTTTTGGTTTTGATGGTAAATACCATATAAGCTTGCATTTGAATTGTTTTGAGATTGTACCGAAGTAGAAAGACAAAATATATGATTAGGAATGAATAAATTAGTGGAAGCTACAAAAAAATGGAGGAAAATGTCTCTGGAGAGTGGGAGTGCACAATTGTGCACAGGCCAAAATATATGATTAGGAATGAATAAATTAGTGGAAGATACAAAAAAATGGAGGAAAATGTCTCTGGAGAGTGGGAGTGCACAGTTGTGCATGGGCGTGCATAAGCCAAGCATGCTATGACTGAAGTTGTGTTGGGTTATTCATAAGCATTTGCGTGATCATGAAATAAGAGGGAAAAATAGATTGTGTTTGAACATCTAAAGTCACGATTGTGACTCTGCTAAAGGAGGTGCGATCTCATAATCGTGCAGCTCAAAAGTGAACGATTATGCTCAAGAGCTCTTTTCACACTGAACAACCTTGCTTCTATTAGCCATAACTTCTTCTTTAGACCTCCAAATGACTTGATTCTTAAACTAATAGACTCATGACACATTGTTTCTACCTCTCAATAAAAATTGGTAACCTTATGAAAGTGAGGGAATCTATTGGAATAGTATAAACTGGAATATTTTACTGAATGTACTTCAGTATTTTTTATTATATCTTGATCTGTAGAGCTCCAAATGAGATTCTTCTTGATTCAAAATAAACCAGAGACATAAAGCTACAATTGTCCTTAAAAAGTCAAGTTGCAATTCTAGTTTTAAGAATTCCAAAATCTGTTCTGAAGTTGAGTTAATAATTTGTAGCTTTAGAAAAGTCTAAAATTTTTTAAGTATAACTTTTAGTATATAATTCATAATTATTATGTTGAGATTCGTTTGTGGTGACTGATGGTTTTTAATCATTAGGGATAACAAAAACTAGGTTAAATGACCCGAGCTTGCGTGATTGTTGCCTTGATTAATCTATTTTCTTAATTCATAATATATCTTTCCAATTAAATCTATAGATTGTATCCTAGGTTATTAGACGACTAGGTTTAATTAACAAGTGTCTCTTAATTAAACACGCGTCGACAACAATTCCAGCAAGAGGAAAGGTAATTTTGTTCTAGCTTCTAAGAATGGGAGAGCTAGCAAAACTCGGGTGCATCCTTAGAAGAATTAGTTAATGTTGTCACTGCTAACACTTTGTAATTCCAGCAGGATATGAAATGGTTCCTACAAGAAGCAATGTCTAAATGGGGAGATATTGATAAGTTTTCTTTCTACCATACTATCGGATCTTAAATTGCATCGTGTTTTAAGGCATAGTTTGATATGTATTTATCTGTTAATTCAATCATTTAGTATGTGTTTAGGTTAGAATTGTGTTAGTTTGTTAATTATTTATGCTTTAAGTGTTTCATGGGTTAGTACAAGTCTTTAAGCTTAAATATTATGCTTTTGAGGTATCTTGATGTGTTAGCTAGTATTTTAAGGTCAACATTGAAGAACGGAAAAGTTTCGAAGACATTCGGGTTGAAACAACAGCTCATGATCATAGCACGGTAGGCCATAATTGTGATAGAAGCCCAAGGAATGGCCCACAATTGTGGCCTGCGTGCTATGATCTTGGCAGAAGGCTCATATGTGGACAGACATATAGACACTCACGAACGTCAAGTTTCGAGAGATTTTTTGGACCTTTCGGACCTTGAAAAAACCCTAGGGTTACCCAAAACACAAAAGGATATAAAAAGAACAAAAAGAGGTAGAGAAAATAGCTTTTTGCATTAGCCACCTTAACAAACCCTAGAGAGAGATCATCGAGAGATAGGTGAAGAGGAGAAGGAAGAGAGAAGAGGAGAAGAAGATGACTTGAAGTACTTCCTAAATCAGGAGATTTCCTGACATCGTTGTCTCTCGTCATTCATGTTAGATTATATTTCCTGTTCTTTTCAGTTTTATTATTATATAGAATTGAATAAAATAGTTGATGATAGGATCTAGAATGTCAAGGATGTTCTAAACTCACTTTCAGAAATTTATTCTTGAATTAATAAGAATCTGATTGTTTATGTATTTATTGGATATTGTTGTGGTTTAATTATACTATTACATAATTTGATAATAAACTGAAAGGGTGAATTGAATGAAAAATGATTAAATTGGAATACAGAGAGTTAGGTGATTTAATAGAAACTAGAATTAAATCAGATCGGTAATTTGTGCGAGAGAGATCTTATACAGATTTTCAATAGTTTATTAGATAAATTCAGAACTAATTAGGGTTTTAGATAGGTTATGAATTGAGAGATTGCAATCTTCATAATCTAATTAGGGTTTACGATTTAGGGTTAATAGTTATAACTCGAGAGAGATTAATCATCGCTAGGATAGGCTAAAACCAACAATCCAATAATTCAAAATAAGTTCGGATAGCATTAAAGATAGGTAAAATTCGCTTTCTCTCAATTGGTAATTTCCTTTGGTTGATTCTTCTTGGGTATGTTGCAAATTGCTTAATAATTAGTATTTTCATGTTTGATTCTTAATTTGATTAATTGAGTTAAATTTTTGTATTAGTATCATTGCATCTTGAATTTCTATTATTTATTTCTAGCCTTATATTTTAGGATTAGATTAGTTCCCTCCTTATGGGATCGACACCTTTGGTACTACACTAAGAAACCAAGCAATTGTAGATTATTAAGGGTTAAACTTACACACAACCAAATCTCAATCAAGTTTTTGGCACCATTTTCAGGGAGGCTATTAGTTTAATTCTTTAGACTAAAGCATTTTGGTTATTTTTTAGTTTTCATTTTTTCTTTCTATTTCTAAATCCATGCTCTTGTATGAATAAAAAAGTTACAAGAAGTTCGAATCATGCAACTAAAACCTTAGAGCTAGATATCACTCGATTTGAATGACTAACTAGGCGAGCTCGATGCAAAAAAAGAAGAAATCACAAAAGCAACAATGGTCGAGTAATTTCAGTAAGATTTTAGATCATGGAATGAAATAAGGACATCAACAAAGAACCCTTATGGATTTTATGAGACCAAGGCTCAATACGACTAACTAAAGAATAGCTAGGCCATTCATACAAGCAACCTCTTTTTAAACAAAACCAGCCCTTATCACTAAGATCTTTATTTGTTAGTCCACAGAATTGCACATTCTGTATGAAATTTGCGATACCTTTTGGTACCATTAGATGTCAGAGGATGCGGTAAGAATTAGGCTTTTCTCTTTTACTCTAATAGATAGAGCAAAGGCTTGGTACCACTCCCTCAACCCATCCAATGTCACCATTTAGGATCAACTAGTTCGTGCCTTTTTAGATAAGTATTTTCCCCTTACTAAGACCACGAAGATTATCAAGGAGATTACCAAATTCTAGCAAGCTACTACCTTCCAAAAACAAAGAGGAGTTGTAGTTGTTGATCAAATGACAAAGATGTAGGCAAAAATTGTGAACTTAACTCAATAGCTCAACAATATGAAGGCTTCGTCATTAGCTTTGGTAAAAGTTGTGCAATTAAAGTATGAACTCTGTGGACAGATGGACCGTAATACGGTGTACTGCTTCTTGATGAAGGATAACAATCCAAAGCAAGTTAGTTATATGGGAGCTTAATATGGATGAGGAGGGGGAAACAATCCCTACTTCAATACATATAACCCTAGGTGGAAGAACCACCCTAATTTCTCTTGGACGAACAATGTTGGAGGATAATTTAGACCCCAAGGACAACTAAGTTTCCAACAAGATAAGTCGAGCTTAATGGAATCCAAGTTGGATAGGATTTTAGATAAATAGGCATGGAGGATGTACATAAGAGGCTTGAAAGCAAGTTTAAGGAAGTCACTAAAACCACACCTCTTTAATACACAATTTGGAGGTCTAAGTAGGTTAACTAGTAAATGTAATTTCAACTCAGAATGTAGAAAGCTTCCAAGCAATACCAAATCTAACCCAAAGGAATGGATCATGGCCATTACTCAGACCTAGGAAAAGAAACTTGAACATACAAAGAAGATGGAGACAATGGAGAAGGACAAGAAAATATGAAATTCCTTCCAAATGAGCTTGTAATTAAGCCAATCGAGGAACCTCGACCTGAATTTATATACCTTATTCTAGCTCAACGGAAGTCAAATTCAAGTAAGGCGTATTCTAAGGAGGCTGAATTAAACAATATTAAAGACATAATAGAACATCTACAAATGAGGCTCACACTACTGGAATCAATCAAAAAGAATGTTAAGGAGCTCATAACGAAAGAAAGCCCTAATATAGCAAAGAAGAAAGGGGACCTAGGGGTTTTTTACATTCCTTGCAGTATCGATGGAGTTAAAATAGGAAGGGCATTCCCAGATTTGGGAGCAAGTACCCTATACCTTTAGTAAAAAAATTGGGGTTAGAAGAGTTAGAACCCACTACGATGCTAGTGAAGACAACGGACATAACAGTTCATCGATCAAAGGTATTATTAAGGACGACCATTCTTAGCTACTGCTTGCTCAATAATTGATGTTGATGGGGGTGACAAATAATCTTCACTATGTTAAAGAATGACAATAGTTCTCCCTTACTTTCAGCTAACATCAAAGAAACCGAACCTTGAGAACAATGGGAAGATATTGAGGATCTTGGGAATCCATGTAGAAAGAAATGATCATATAAGAGAAAGTTAAGGAAGGTGGAAGCCAGGGTATGGTAGCTCATGCGCGTGTTGTAAGATCAATGACTATGTACCATTACAGAATTCATTTGAACCATCTTGAGCTTAAGAAGAGCATCGAGCTACTAACGTTAAAAGAAGTGCTGCATAGGAGGCAACCTATGGATTGTTAATACCATGTTATTTCCTTTTACATTTACATAGTTTAAATGCCATAGTTAGGTTATTTCATTTCCAAATAAGGTGAAAAAAAAGGCGAAAGAACTATAAAAGAGTTAGCATCATAAATGATAAAATTATTGCAGGCCATGATCATTGCCTTTGGCAGGGCATTACATGTATTTTTCTTACAAATTTTCCCTACTCTCACCTATATATTCAATTCTAACCTCATTTTGTCCATCACTTTCATTTAGACTATCTCTATATATAAGACATTCGATGACTCTTACTTCTCCCTACCTACACTCAACTCCCTTAATCTCGCAACTCTTGTACACTCTCATTCTTAATGCCCCCACGAATCAAGTTGACTGCTAAATGCACCCAATCTAAGGAGAAAGCCTAAGTATTGGGCTAGGGAAAAGAGATAGGGCAGAGAATTATGGAGCACCTTTCCCAATCTTCTCATATGAGGAAGGTAACCGCTTTTACTCCCTTCGCAATAAACAAATTATGGTTCCCAAATATTTTTATTTTGAGACTTTAGATAGACTAGAATTGAGAGACAAGGTCAAAAACTTAGCAGAGAGAATTTAATGGAGACAGTTTATTCATTTTTAATATCTAGTTTACAAAGAATTAACCCTAGAATTCTTTACATCCCTTCAGTTCGAATCCAATAAAACTAGGGAATTATGGCTTAGGTTGCAAGGATAACCTTATGAGCTTAATTATGATACCTTGTATGAAATTTGTGGTTTCCCCAAATCATCCGTAGTGGATCAACAAGATGATTTCCATGTCACCCCTACTAAACTCAACTTATTGGGGTAGAGCACTTCGATGCTAAGAATGCACATAACAACATCATCAGGAGCCGTGAACACTTGTTGTTGCACAAATTCATGTATCAAACTGTTTTTAACAAAACTCAAACTAACAAATGTTTGATGAAGGAACTTTTCCTGTTGTGGTGCATAGACCACAACCTCCTAATTTGCACATCCACCCAAATCTTTAATGTAATTATAGGAATGGGTTATTTGGTTTCGACCATAGCTGATTATTAAGGAGTTGAGTGCAACAGATTCACAGTCTGTTGTCCTAAATTCATAAACCATCATCATCTATGGCAAGCTGAGATCCTAATGTCACATAGTATGGAACTTGGGGATATTAGTATCAAAACATACGTTAAGATCAAGACCAGTCAAGCAAGTTCAAGTGCTTAGCAATAATAAGAAAAGGATTTGACTAAAAAGGAGTCCGAAGAGGAAGAAGGCACAAAAGAACTTGGTTGGAATAAAGTGATCGATATAATCTCTTCTAACACCAAAGCAATTACTGACACACTTGCAGAGAACTCTAGAAGGATGAAGGAGATGGCTTGCACACAATAACGTTAGAGCTAGGATATAAGTCAAATTCATCAATATTTTGAGGCTCAAGGCTTACAATTGCAACCTCCGACACCATCCCCACCTCCATCACCGTAAGACTTTGTTTCTAACCCTTTCCTTTAAATTTAGTCTTCATTTTTGTTTTATTTTATGTTGCTTCTTTCCACGTGTGTTTTTTTTGTCTCCTTCTCACATTGAGGACAATGTGTTATTTAAGTGTGGGGAGGGTTGTGTGTTTTGCTTTGAGTGTGAATGTTGCATATTGTATGATAGTTTGTTAGGTTACATATTGTGAACTATGTGAATGTGTCGATGGATTATATGGAATGAATTGATTTAATTTTGAACATAATCTATTAGGTTGTGAAAAGTCATTAGCTCTCGAAATTAGTGATTTGGGTTCTTTGGATAAATATGTAAGTTAATTAGGATTTAGTGTTAGTTTATCAGCCTATAAGTTGTCACATTCATTCATATTTTTAGGTCTTTTGACTAAAGTAGCTTTGCTAGTATTTTTCTATGAAAACGAGTAGCTAAAGCAACAAGGAAGGCATTAAAGAATAATTAAAAAATGTTCATTTGTAATTTTTAAATAAATAACTATTCCGCTGGCCTTCAGGTTATGAATAGAGCTAGTATCCAATTAAGAACATGATGTAGCCGAGTAATAGGATCGACATGCATTACAATTGTATGCTTTCGCGTCAAAAGGCTATAATGACATTTCAACCAAGCAAATTAATAAAAACATGACTTAATTAAGTATCTGGATCGAAATTTATCACCAATGTTTGCCTTCATGTAAAAAGACTAAGTCCATGTCCACAAAAGTAATTAAAAAATGGTTTCTAATAAAACCTACCGAAATTGTAAGTAGCTTAACTTTTCATAAAAATGTACTTAGGAATAGTTACAAAGTTTGAATGACCAAATAATTATTAATGTGTATGTACAATTGAAAAAGGTGAATAACTTGACATTTGGGTCTTGATTATTATGTATATTTAGTCCAGAGCTCCCAGATGCGAATTTTACATGTTAATGATTTGGAATAACTTGAATGATTGTATTTAGAATTAAACTTATTTCATGAAGTTAAAGCCACTTTCTCATTATTTCATTGTGTGCTTTGTGATTTTGTGTTGTTTACTATTTTGTTTGCTTGAGGACAAGCAAACATTTAAGTGTGTAAGTATTGATAAGTGTAAATTTCATTGTATTTTAGGACATAGTTTGATATATATTTAGCCATTAATTCAATCGTTTAGTATGTGTTTAGGTTAGAATTATCTTAGTTTGTTATTATTTATGTTTTAAGTGTTTTATAGGTTAGTACAAATCTTTGAGCTTAAATATTATGTTTTTGAGGTACTTTAATATATTTGCTAGTGTTTCAAAGTCAACGTCAAGGAACAGAGGAGTTTTGAAGACATTGGGTTGAAGTAACGACCCATGATCATAGCATGTCAGGCCATAATCGTGACAGAAGCCCAGGGAATGGCCCATGATTGTGGCCTACATGCCATGATCATGATACAAGGCTCAGATGTGAGTCACAATCGTGGCCTGTAGGGCCACAGTTGTGGTTTGCATTGGGCAGACTTGCAAACTGACAAACTCATTTATTCATATATAGTTTCATATCAGTTGGATGAGTTTTTGCCACTAAAATTGGTATTTATAGCTTTATTTGATTATTATTTGAATTATTGTGCCTTACATTTAATTTGTATTTATAGAGGCAAAAATTGTCGTATTTTGGTTTAACTGTGATAAATTAATTTTTAGACAATTGATGCTACATTATTTGTAATTTTTGTTGTTGTAGGCTGCTTGAAGAAATTAAAATTAAAAAAAGTATTAAAAGAGCTAGAGAAGAGATGCTTAAATGCAAGCCACACTTGACATAAACGACAACGTTGAGATATAGTAAAACAATTGAAAGGAAAACGGCAGCTAGCGTTGGAGGTGTGTTGTTGGTCTCTTTGTGGCAACTGGGCTAGGTGATTTACGTAGGTTATATATTTATGGTGTGTAGATGAACCAACTTATTTAATTGTCACATCAAAAATAAGTAGCAAGGGAGTTATTAGGAGCTGGACGTGTGGCAAATGTGGAGTGTGTGCTGGCTGGAAAAATGGAAGAGAAGAAAATGACACAGTGAAAAGAAGCTTGCAAGTTGAATGGGTTTTTAATATCCAAGGAACAATCATGCGACAAAAGGTAGTGTGGGCTAGACATATTCTGTGTGGACCAAGAGGAATAAAATATGCGGTGGTAGGTGGTTTGTATGATAAAAGTGAGCAAGTGGATGCGTGGATTGCTGTGGATCTAACAAAACAAAAGAAATTTGTCACAACAAAAGCAAAAGGAGGAGTGTTTTGGTCTGATTAGTGGACCAAAAACTAGCCAAATTACTTAGCCACACATCAGCTACAAGAGGGGTTGTTGGTAGAGTGAGTGGGCTGTTAAAACAAAAAAAAAAAGCAGCGTGAGTTATGTGTGTTATGTGGGGGCTAATGGAAAGAAAGTGTGTGGTGGCTTTAAACGTGAGAGTTAGCTGTAAAGGAGAAGCAAAAGCAGGCAGCGTGAGCTAGAGTGTGAAGTGTGGGCTTGGAACGAAAATAAAGCAGCAGGTGAGTGGCTTGTTGAAGAGAGTGCTGCCTTGTGCATTGTTGGTTTTGTGAGTTACTAGGAGAGGTGTGAGTTGGGCGTTTGTGTAATGTGCTGTGTGTGATGTGCGATGGTGTGAGTGGTTTTGGAGATAAATAAAAGAACAAAAATAATCAGCAGGTGGTTGTTGAATGAGAGTGACTTGTGTGTGGCTTGAGAGGCAAAAAAACGTGTGTGTAGTGTGTTGTGTTGTATGGTGTGAGGAGCTGGCGTTGTTGGTTTCTTAGCAAGTGGTCTGGAGTGGGAGTTGTGCTGCGTATTGGCAGGGGCGTGGACATCTGGTGAGGAGGCTGCCTACTACGTGCTGTGTAATCTGCATCTTGGAGAAGAGGGCTGATCTGGTGGTTTGTGGGCTGCGTGGTTTGTTGGCAAAACGTGAGAGGCAGCTAGCGTAAATCAAAACAAGAAGTAACAGGTGGTGTTGTTTTGTGGACATCTATTAGATATGTGGTGTGTGAGACGTGAGTTTGGCTGGAGAAATAAAAAGAAAACAACGTTGGGCAGCAGCTGAGTTGAAGTGCGTGGTGTGTACATGAATAGGAAGCTTGGAGAACAATTAATTAGTCACATCAAAAGCTAAGGAAGGCATGGCTGTGATGGATCAAGTGCATGGTTTGCAGAAAATATAAACGACGCAACTTCATATTTTCATGGCTAATCACCGAATCTCAACGTTGACAACAGCTTCAATGAATTTTCTTGGCTAATTTATCTTAATCCTTCAGTTTAATGGCAAAGGCAGGAGCTTGGAGTTTTTATAGGGGAGTTAAAACTGCATTTTTATTCTGTCCATTTAATTAATTAGTAATTCATAGATTTTACTATTTAATTATTTGGAGTTGTGTTTTGTGACT
>JAOSBK010053483.1:0-17142 GCA_027568895.1 Erythroxylum shatona
TTCGTCCGACCTCCGATTGACCTGATTTTTGAAGCATTGGATTTCTAAGAAATTCTGTTACCTCTCCACAAAAATTTGTAGGTTTTTATTTTTAATTTGAAAAAGATTGATTGAATCAAAGTGAGTTGGATATTTTTTCTGAACATGCTTCAGTATTCTAGTGATATCTTGATCTGTAAAGCTCCGATTGGGTTGATTTTTGTTTCAAATTAAACTAGAGACATGGAGATACAACTTATATGAAGGAATTGAATTTCAATTTGGGCCCTAAGACTTTCAATTTCTGGAGTGAATTAGGGTGTAGTATTCGGTCTTGGTTAATGTTAGCCCAATAGTGTTTTGGCCATAACTTCTTCATTTCTGAACCAAATTGAGTGTTCTTTTGGTGTCGTTAGAAACATAATTCAATGGGGAACAAATGTTCTGAAAAAGCCAGTCTGAGACTCTAAATGGAAGTTCCCCAATTATGCTCACTAAGTTATAGCAAGTGAGCCCTCCATGCGTTTATGATTCCAAATGTTGAACTTCGGAAACGGGGTCCAATACTGTAGACTTTGTGGTCTTAGATATGGGGGAGGTTAAACAGCAAAGAAAGTAGCATACGATATTCTTAAAGAGGCCTTTTGTGGCCACTACCAATACCTTGATTGATGTGAAGAACGAGAAACTGAATTTGACTGTTTTGGGAGAAACAGAAAATTTTCAATCTTTAATGTTAAACACATTCCTACTACTATTGTTGGTGAAGAATGCTCTCTTGTTGATCAATTTAATCCTATAGACCTTGTTTTTGCATTGCAGGGAGAAGAAGAAAAGAAGCTGGGCTTAGTGAAAGAAATTAATAAGTGTTGTCAATTGTTAGACAATGCAACTAAGGGAGAGGAAAAATCCTAATGAAAAGTAGAAAAAAAATGGAGTTAGTCACTTTGTGTGATCCACCTTAAGCATGACGATTGAGATGTCAAGCTAAAAGACATTAAAGAAGCATTAAAATGAGGCAACCGATATAATTTCTATTTTTTTTCAATTATTGGTTTGTTATTCCTTTTTAGTGAAACTCGACTTAATATGTTTGTTTTGTGTGCATAGGCCTACTTTTCAATCTCTTCTATTTGTCTTCCTTGCAGTTGTTCTCCACTCCTTAATGTAGGAAGTTATGCTCCACACTGCATCAATGTAGCCACCATCCACGCTTTCGTATAATATTTCTATCCATCTTCTTTTTATTATTTTGGATACTTGTTACTTCAATGTCTTTTAGTTTTAATGCTTGTCCTTGTTTATGTTATTTTTTGTTTTAAATCCCTCATTTACTTTTTTGCATCACATTAGGAACAATGTTATGTTTAAGTGTGGGGGAGTATTAGTTAAAAAAGAGATAATTATTATTTTGTGATTGTGTGTTTGTTTGTCCCCATTTAATAGCTAGAGATGTATAGTTATTAATTGAACTCGATCTGTATTGGAAATGCATAATATGAGTGAATGAGTATACTTGCATGCTTAGGCTGATTGGGTTGGATTTCAATTGAAGGGACTTTAGCTTGTTATGATAGATGAATGAAACTTTTCATTTAGTAAGAATTTGAGCCCTTTTGAAATATTTAACACCAAATTCAAGTATTCTTTGTTGAGAGTCTTTTTTTATGATTAAGGAACTCTAGAACTTGCTTGCAAATACTAGTTAAGATCATAAAAGTTTATACAATTGAAATGATGAAGGAAATTAGGATATATCATTTTTATTTAAAAAGCCACCGTAATTTGACCCTTAGTGAGCCCCCTTTGAGCTTAATATGAACCATTTCTTCTTTAAACCCAAATGTGAGCCTCAACCTTAATTATTTAACTTTTTCATCATACCTACCATATGGAAGAATTAAGCATTTTAATGGGTATGATTGGGTTTAAGGAATAATTTCTTGAATAAGTGTGAGAGAATCATAGGATATAGTTGGTTTCTAAGTTAGTAGAGACCAATCAGGTGACGTGAAGAAAAAGAATAGCAAAGAGGTAGAAGCAGCGTGAACAGTTGAGCATCTGGGTGAGAATTAAGTAGAGGCAGAAGGCGAGAGTCAAAGTAGAAAGTTTGAGAGTGGCAAGAGATCAACGCAACTCCCTCATCCAAACTTTTATTTGCTCATTTTGTTTATTATTTCTCTATTGCTTTAGTAAACTTACTACTCTGTTAGTTGATAGACTCATACTCTGTTAGCTTTTGATAGTTCATTCCAGCTATTTACTTGATTTATTGCTTAAGTCTTCTCTTATACTAATAAAGATGGGATTGATGTATTTGAATAGAATGAATCTTGTTATTTTCATAACGGGTTGATCTCTTTTTCTTGAGGATTAATATAGCTATTTTAGTCAAATATACATGATTGAGGGACTATGTTGTTATCTTATATTTTTATAGTTTCTGAACTGAATGGATGTTATAGCATGACCAAACTTTGTATTATTTTGGTATTAAACAA
This sequence comes from Erythroxylum shatona, assembly GCA_027568895.1. NCBI lineage: Eukaryota > Viridiplantae > Streptophyta > Magnoliopsida > Malpighiales > Erythroxylaceae > Erythroxylum > Erythroxylum shatona. The sequence goes on from JAOSBK010053483.1 coordinate 2,481, forward strand.
AGGATCAAGAGAAGAAGTTTAATATAAAACGAGAAATTGTAAAAAGTTAGGTTAAGAAATATAAATATATTAACTTAAGTGGTAATTAGTTGTTAGGTTTCCATAATAGTTTAATATAGAACGAGAAACTGTAGATGTTTAGGTTAAGAACTATAAATATATTAACTTAAATAGTAATTAGTTGTTGGGTTTCCATAATTAATTTGGATGATAACTTGTCAAATACAAAAGTTAGACTTAATTTATTATTCAAGATGATCTTAGAACCCAACTGTTAATTTTAGTAAGACGACTACCTAATTATTTCCCCTTAGTCATACATAGAAGATTAAATTAGTGAAGTTAATTCTTAAGAATTTCTTAATTCGATTAATCTATTTATTTGTGCTTTCAGTTAAATTAGTTTACTTCTCAGTTTAATTTTGCAATTTTCTTTAAAGCCTTCACTCAACAAATTGGGATAGAATGTTTAGGAATGCATCTGTTTTTATTTTTGTTCAAAGCTAATTTGAGCGGACCAATTTCACCTCCATGGGAGATGATACTGGGTAATCAACTACAACTACCTCCTATACTTGCAAGTAAAATAGCCTAGGCATTTTTAGAACTTATTTTGGGCACAAAAATATTCTTAAAAAATTATCTAGTAAGTTGCTCTATACTAGATCAGATAAGAGTCTACATTCAATTGGAAGTCAAACTATTGTCCCTACTAGCACTTTCATCAATATAAGAATTAAGAAACTTTTGTCATTTGTTTTGTTTTTCTTTGTAATAAGAAAGAAGTCTATCTAATTGTGATACCTTCGACCAACTACAACTAGATGTCGTTAGTTGGTGACAATAAGCCAATGGGTTAATCTTTAAAAGGGCCTTATAGGCTATTAGTTATCTTTAAGAAATTATCTTGCTGAAGTATAGAGAGAATCCTTAACCTGCCAACCTCCTCTTTGTTATTAGCTTCACTCCTTGTTAGAGAGTTTATGTACACATGGTAGAAAGATGTCTGAAATGTGAACAAATCGAATCTTGGTAAATGATTTCTCACAATCTTTTGTTTATAAAGCTGATTAAATCTAAAGAGAATTTTAGAGAAAAAGAGAAGAGCAAGAAACATGGGGGAGAGAGAAGAGAAGGTGTTGGGAGTGCAGTGGATGTTAAAGCAAAATCTATAGTTTTAGATTATTTTATAAAAGATTATGTAAAAAAGACCTTAGGCAAAGAATGTTTTGAATTTTTATGTGTGTAAAATTATTACATAATTAAGTATTTATTTAAAAATTTACCCAAGAATATATATTTATTATTATTACATTGACTTTTATAAATAAGTTACATATATTAACATCTCCCTTAAACTCAAGGTGGTAAACAGCTGGACATTTTGATTTTGAAAATAAGTTCATGAAATTCAAGATGGATGAGATATGGAGAAAATATTTGCAATTTAAGACTGTGATGAAGTAGGGAACAGTTGAATAGTGCCTTGAATAACATGGTGTCACATAAGACGACAATCGATGTCAATATATTTGGTACCTTCATAAAAGACATTATTATGAGCAATTTGTATGACATAAAGGAGAAGAGTTGTAGAAAAAGAGGAAACTCTATTTCTTGAAGCAACCAAGTAGCTATAAGAGTTTAGAATTTATGTTTGTATGAGCTCAATACTCTACTTCTGTGCTAAATCAAGAGATAACTGTTTATTTCATACGATACTATAAAATAAGGGATTTATTAAGAAAGAAATAATAGCTAGTAATAAAGTGTCAATTAGTTGGATCTCTAACCTAGTTGGCATTAGAGTATGTTTATAATTCCAATGAAGATGAATGATAAAAGTGAAAATCTTAAACAAGTGCACCTCTAATATACATAAGGATAAAAGAACATAAGAAAAGTGAGTGATAAAGAGTTATTGACATTAATTGACTAATAATGTAAACAATATGTGTAATATTAAGATAGAAGATAGTGAGCTATATAAAAATATTGACTAGTTAGTGATAGTGAGTACCATCATTGAGAAGAGTTCCATTAATAGCAAAAAAATGAATATTAGGGTCAAGGAGAGTGGTAGTAGTCTTAATGTTAGTGGTGTTTGATGAGAGATAAGAGACATGGAACATTTTGCTTGTGATATATAATATTTAGATTAATCATATGCAACTTCAAGTCCCCAAAACTATCTCAGATTATCCAAATACTTCATCTCACTATGGGTGTAAAAATGATTTAAGAGTTAAAACCACTGCCAATAATTATCATATCGTCAACATAAAAAAGAAGAAAAGATTACCTTAATTTGTTTTATGAATGAATAAGGCATGAACATAGGGGGTAAATTGAAAGCCAAGAAGATCAATAGTGGAGCTAAATTTGGCAAACTAGATTTAAACAACTTGTTACAATTCATACAAAGCTTTGTAAAGTTGAAAAACTTTATTAAGTGGATGATCATAACTATATGAAGGTTGCATGTACACTTTTTCTATAAGATCACTATTAAGGAAGACATTCTTAACATCTATATAGAATAATGGCTAATGTTTACTAACAGTAACTATTATGAAACTACAGATTGAGGTTAAACAAGCTATAGGCGTAAATGTTTTCTAATAATCAGTATCATACTCTTGGGTAAATCATCTAGCAAATAGTTAGGCTTTGTATCACTCAACTGATCCATTAGTTTGAGTTTAATTTTATAGATCCATTTGCAGCCAATAATACACTTATTTAAAGGTTTGCCAATTGTGTCTTAAGTATGAGTGCTAGTAAGTGTCTATAATTCTTTTGTCATTGTTTTCTGTCATAAAGGGTTGGAACTTGCCTCACAATATATGCAAAGTTTATATAGGGAGAGAATAGTATAATATATATAAAAACCTTGAAGATGAATAGATGGTTGACTTACTCGATTGGTATAACGAAGAGCAAGTTAAGTTGTAGGAGGTTCTCATGAATGAATGGTTGGAGAGGAATCATATGCAAGAGGTGATAGATTTATAACTAATGGAGATACAATATGATTAAATGTATGTTATATTAAAATATTAGAACTATTAGATGACCTTGTAAAAGAAATGTTAGGGAATAAGGATATATTGGGATCAGAGAAAATTTGATTAGAAGGTTCACTGATATAAAATTTTGAAAGCAATAAGAATATCTTATGCTCCAAAAAGATCACATGCTAATAAATATGAAGTCTTTGTGACAAGGGATCCCAACACCTATACCTTTTATGGTATATCCTACATTTCAGGAAATAACATAATTGTGCTTATGGTTCTAGTTTGGGATATTAATATGATTGGAGAAGGACAAACACAAGAACTGCCAAGGACTTTAAGAGTTTGATATTTAGGAGCATAATTATGCAAGCATTCATAAAGAGAGATATTACCTATAATATTTATCAAAATTTTATTAATAGTATAGACAACTGTAAGAGTAGCTTCTCTCTAAAAGGTTTCTAAACATGAGGAAGAGATGAGAAGAGTTCAAATAGTATCAGTAATATTTCTATGCTTGTGTTCAACCCTAGCATTCTATTAGGAAATACTTGAATAAAATATTTGGATGACAGTTCTTTATTGATTAAAAAAATGAGTGAGAGATTTTTCTTTATAATCCATTGTATTATTAGTATACAAAATTTTAATTTTGTAAGAAAATTGGCTTAAACAATTTTTAAAAAGCTATAATAAACAGAAAACAATTTAGATGTATGATGTAAGAAGTAAATGCATATGTATCTAGAGAAATCATTAACAAAAGTCATTTAAATTTGCACACTTCTCATAATGTCATAAGGAGCAAGCCTATAAATATTATAATGAATCAAATCAAAGGGTGTTAAAGAAATATAATCACTATTAATAAAAGGTAAAGAATGATTTTTTGGAAAGTTGATATGAAATATAATCAAAATTTCTAGTCTTTACTTGACCTAAAGAACTAATAGAAATTAAAGATTTAAATCTAAGGTTGGAAATTTGACTAAGACGAGATTGACAAATATTAGATGTAACAAGCACTAACAAAAAGTCTGGATGGAACGTATAGGAAGTAAGTTCAAATAGTTGTCTAAACTCAGTCTCTATCCTAATGATTTTGCTCATCTATAAATCCTAAACAATATAGCTATGACTAAAAAAAAAACAAGTTAATATCAAGTTCATATGATTACCAACATAAATGAGATTTAATGAGAGTTTAGGAATATGAAAAGTGTAAAGAAAAATTAACTTAGATGTTTGAACAATGCCTACACTTTGAACATTCATAGTAGAGTTAGTAGTTATATGGAAAATATATGGAATGATGGAAAGTTTTTAAGAATCAAACATAAAAGGGTTAGAGGTCATGCGGTTACAATAAGCAAAATCAAGGTACTATAAAGAAGAAGTACTTGATTTAACGGACAAAATAAAGAAGAAAATAGTACCCTAACCTATTTGAAGTTATTACAAAAGGCTTGAATATCTTTCAAAGAGAATTTATAAGATGTAGACGTATTCTCCATTGAACCCTTTGTAGCAACAACGGTGTCAATATATTGAGAAGACTTATAAGAGTTATTTTATTTAGATTTTTTTTGGATTTAGAGATTGATGACTATTTTTTTTACAGTAGTTATAAAATAACTTCTTCTCACTGATATTATGAGAAGTCTGATAAAAGGAGGTTTGGGTGGAAAGAAGGACATCGATAGATGGAGTAGATTTCTCCATTCAAAGAGTGATCACCTCAGTTTCTTCCATAATTAGTTCTTTAACTATTATATCAGGGCTTGGTAGAGATCCTCAATGAAGAAAAGAGCTATGGATGGGTTCAAACTCATCTCTAAGAGTCATTAGTAGACATTAAATATGCTTTAAATCATAAAGATTGACATAAAAATGGTGACAACTTTGTTATTAATTCAAGTAGTATCTTCAAGTTCCAATTGATCTTAAAGCTCTTATAATTCAAACTTGATGCAATAAAGTGGTCTATAAAAATCCTACCCTTTGGCTATATCAAACTGTCAAAAATCAAGCTGAATTAATTTGGCATAAATATTGAGAAATCATGTAGGATCTAATGATTGATACCATTCCAAAATTTAAGACACTTTATGAATATATACTCTACTTTATCTAGTTTTTTAGTAGATTTGTATATTTCTCTAGTAACAATACACTAAAGAAGTCTTAATTTGAGATAACTACACATTTTCTAAGACCAAAAATTATAGTTAGATCCATCAGAGATGATACTAATTGGTTTAGGAATGTATTGATGAAATTTATAAGTATCCATAGTACACACAAAATTTAAAAAAATCCTTAACAACTAGGCTTAAAAATATACAAAAATGAAGAAACATGTCTTTAGAACTAGAATTTAACAAATTTGACTCTAAAAATTGAGTTCAAAACACTTAGAAACCTTAGGAAATAGTCTAACTTGAAAAAAAATTGGTAATAAATAGTAAAACTAGTCAGCCAAACTTTGGTCAATAGTTCTGAATTGAACTAGTTTAAACCAAACTAGTTGAACCAGTAATGATGTAAGGTGTTAATGTGGCAATGACGTGGCATGGCTATATAACATGACAATTGATATAGTAGTGAGGAGAGACCCAATATTGATGTGGCTATATAATGTGGCAAAATGTGGGACCATTTTAGCTAATATGGTAGATTATATGTTTGTTGATGTGGCTACTAATGTGTCAATACCTTAGCACGTGGACCATTTAGAGTTTAACTTATATCATTACTATCTAACTAGATATTAATATTGTTATAGTTAAAGTGACATCGTTATTAGCTAAAAAATAATGTTGTTTTGAGTTGTCTTCAACCTCAAGAAGCTAGAGTTTTAAAAATCAATATTGAACTTCTTTAGGCAGGTTAGAGGGCTTTTAGAGATGAGGTTTGCACATTTGTGATTGTCTTGAAGAGTATAAGAGTTTTTTATATAATAATTTTATTTAAGCAACCAAATTATCTTCAAAAGTTAAGAATTAGAAGACTACTATCCTTTTAAAAAGGGTGCTCTAATACCATATAAAAGATTTTTAGTAACGAATATTTTGTATTTTTATGTAAACCTATTATATAACAGGATATTTATATATCAATTTTATATACAAATATACAAAAAGAATGCAATTGTAGTTATTTTATAGATCTTCATAAATGTATATGTCATACGTTATATACCTTATACTTTAATAGATACAAACAACCCTACCTCTAAATAGACACTAAAGTCTAAAACCCCACTTAACTCTTTAAGTGGCTTCCTTGACTTAGCTATTGGATTTATGCTGGTTAGTTCGTCCCTATCTATCTCTTATTGTTACTTGCTACGCATGATTATACCTTATGACTTATTAAATGTGTATGTGTTTGCATATTAAAGTTTGAATCCTGAGTTTTGGGGTTTGGTGGGAATGCTTGCTTCGAAATTGTTAGTTAATAGTTATGTTATATTGTTTGTCAACAAAGTTTAAGATTTCCTTACTTTAGAGGTTTGTATGGCATAAAGCATAATTTTTAGAGAAGTAACTTCAATCCGAGTTTGACCGTAAGGCTCTTGATGATTGCTTATTTGGGAATTATTGTCAAGTTTCAAATTTCAAAACATATTATTATCACTTAGGTCAAGTGATTATGTATTTTTATATATGAATTTTGGTATGGGGTCGACAGGCTAATATGCACATATATGGCTTCTTTCCCTTTTGTGCCTATATTGTTGGTTATGTTTGTATGACATGGAACAATAGTTTGCACCAACAAAAATGGTGAATTAAAAATGCAAAAAATGTGGACAACCAAAAAAGGTAGTAGTAATGCCAACAATTATAGATTGCTTCAGGTCAACACACTAATTTGTACGTAAACACCCATTTATGGATTGTTTAAATTATAGTTGCTTGTTATTTCTATATGTTGTGCATTAGGAATATGATAACAGTTAATTAATTTATTTTCTACAAATTGAGTCAATTTTTGTTATTGATATCATATTAGGTTTCATAGGACATTTTTCTAACACTGCAAAACTAAGTAAGATTGTGAAATTTCTTAAGTGGTAGTTAATTTTAAGTTCATTAAAGACTAAGGCTGAAGTAAATCACGCGTTAGTATAGACTTTATATTCAATGTACAAAATGCACAAGAAGGGAGGTTGAATTGTGTATCCTTTTTCGTGAATACAGTCCCCTTTTTAAAATTCTTTGAAAACTTACTTTCTCAAAAACTATTGAATAAGAATCATGATGTATTGCAATTAACTTCTATATACTTGTATAAAACAATAGAAATTAAAAGTAAAGAGTTCAGAAGTTGACACGATGATTTTATCCTGGTTCACCCCAAACCATGGGCTACGTCCAGTCCTCAGAATCTTTTATGACATTTCACTATTCTTCTCAAACTGTACAAGTATTCTTTTCATAGAGCCTCTCCAGGTCTCTTACACCAAGTATTTTTTTTCTCACTTAGCCTCTTCAGGCTCTCAGCTTTTCTTCTTTCTTACAGAAAGATATTACGAGCTATGTTACAGAAAATGATAGCTCTCGTGTTTCGCATAAATACAGTGTTCACAAACTTAAAATCAGTATCTCAAAGAACTAATTGAGTTCACTAGCTTTTTCGTTTCTTTTGAAAAACTAAATCTTTTGTCTTCGACTCTGACTCGTATTTATAGTCTTCGTCTTTATCTGCTTCTTGATAACTGCTTCTTGATCTTTGAAGAAATAGTTATTCAGTTGAGTTCTGTAACTAACTCAAACTAATTAATTATCTGACGTAGTATCGGGTCTTCATCTTATATTGTTTTCGTCTTAGTTTGCTTCAACTTCCGTCTTAGTTTCTTTCATCTTAGTTTCTTCTGCTTTAGTCTTAGTTTCTTCCGCTTCGACTTCCATCTTACTTTTGCTTTCGTCTTAGTTTCTATCATCTTAGTTTCTTCCGCTTTCGTCTTAGTTTCTTCCACTTCAGCTTCTATCTTACCTTTGCTTCCGTCTTAGTTTCTTCCACTTTCGTCTTAGTTTCTTCCACTTCGGCTTCCATCTTACTTTTGCTTCCGTCTTAATTTCGCTTCAGCTTCTGTCTTAGTTTCTTTCGTCTTAATTTCTTTCGTCTTAGTTTCTTCCGCTTTTGTCTTAGTTTCTTCCGCTTCGGCTTTCGTCTTACCTTTGCTTTAGCTTCATTACTTTCTAATATTATTATTTGATTTTCATCAAAATTATTTAGATGTGAAGTCATTTTGACTTAACATTCTGTGCATCGAATCTTTGCTTTACGTTGTGTTTTATTCTAGATTCTTCTCTTTTAATCCATGAAAGCAATTATCACGTATGAAAGCACTTGGAGTGAATTAAGTACCAAATATAGGATAAATTTATAAAATATGAAGCAAAATACATCAAACATGGGTGTAAAAATATAGTCAAATATTCATCTGTCAAATATCCCCACACTTAAGCTTTTGCTTGTCCTCAAACAAATCATAATCAAAATTATAAATCTTACAAAATCAATTCCTCATCAATCTCAATGTGTCCATTTATACTCTGAATCATTGTATTCCATTGAATTAAATTAACATATGAGTAGAATCAAGTTATCATAAAATTAAATTCCTATATCAATATTAATAGTAATCACATCAACAAAGACATTGAAATAAAAAAAAACATATATCTTTACACCCTCACCAAGATCAATGCACTCAAGTGTTTAAGGTGAAAAACATCAAAACTCTCAATCAATGCATAGTAAAATTCTTACCATGTGCTTGTAATAAAATCACATCTCCACCACTTATGTAATAATTAGAAACACCAATCCAAAGGTCTTTGTGTTTGTAATGGGGCTTAGATATGGTATTATTAGGATAATAACAAGGGTTATTTGAAGGGAATTTATTACACAATATGTTTCAAGACTTGTTTATATATACACATAGGTTCTTTCGATGCAAGTCCTTTGGTACTAACCATTTATTCATTTTCTTCTTTTTTCTTCTTTTATGTTTTTTTCTTTTTATGCTTTTTTCATAATAAACATTCAGTACTATAATTTAAGAAATATTGTACCTTTCACAAATTTCAAGTCTTAATAAGTAAATAATGTAAATAACGTTCAAGGATCAACATAATAAACATATCTTCAAAGAAAAATAGGATAAAGGTTTATAATTTTTGGTTTAATCAATGAAAAAGGCTAAGGCTCAACTTACTTATTCGTAATGGTAAATTTTAGAGTATGTTAATTTCAAAGAAATAGGCTAAAGCAAGTTTATTAAATCTATGTGCTTTCAATTTAACAAATATGATCTCAATGTGTATAATAAAAGCAAGTTATAGAATCTTCCTACTATACATTGATAACACACATAGGATAAAAAGAGTTTAAAATATTTGAAAATTTGCAATTTAGGCTCAAAAGCTCGCAAAAAAGGGTACATGTTTGTAAACAATATGTAATATCATTCAACTTGAATATTTCAATGATTACAAAAAATATGACCTAAAAAACTAATTTTATTCTGACCATCATCCTTTTGTATACCAAATCAAATAAATATTCAACAAGGAAATAAAGTATTCATAGACAAATTTCAACCAATTCAAGATATCAGTTAGTAAAATTAATAATTAACATTACAAGAAAAATGTCGTTTAGTGACAGATATTACTGACAGAAGACCTAAAATTTTGTTAGGAAGACATATTGGTGACGGAATTTACCAATGAACAAAGGTGTCATAAAAACGACCCCAGATAACAATTTTTGACGAATAACAGAATGTCTGTTGGTAAATTACATACAATCGTCGGTATATTAATCGATCGTCGACTGAACAAATAATCGTCGGTATATTCGATGATGATTATGTAAAATGTTTGTCTGAAGAATATACTGGCAATTATTTGTTTAGTCGACCGTCGGTAAAGTTTCAACAGTCAAAACTTGTCTGCCAGGAGATTTATAGACGGTATTGTTATTCCGTAGATAATTTTATTGCAATATTACTAACGGTTATGATTGTTCTGTCGGTGCATATACCGATGATTTTTTTGTGATAAATCATGTCGGTAAAGTTGGTGACGGTCTGATTATATTTACTGACAGTTTGTTATTTTCTGTCGGTAAATATAGTTGATTTTACCGATGTACTTATATTTTATCATCAGTAAATATTTTAAAAAATTTTAAAAAATCCGTCATTAAATTTTATTTGATGATCTTATGGTTGATGCATAATTTAAACAGTTATGAATTATCTGTGCATAATATTTTGATTTGTTTATAAATTAATTCATTTAAATAGAAAGTTGACTGATGATATAAAGTTAAAATTATCTTAGTTTATACTAAAAACATTGAATTGTACATAATAAGTATTTGTAACTCAAATTAAATGACTACAAGCACATTATTGATTTGGTGACTGCGGATGCTCTGATTGTTGCGATAAGGTGCTACCCCTCCTCGTTAACTCATCCATCTCATTACGGAGATAAGCTATGAACTCCATTAATTGTTGTAACTGAGTTGCCAATGTTTGCACTGTTCTTCGAAGCTCATAGACTTAATTGGTTGTCGACCGCCTACTAGATATTGTTATATTGGACCTAAAGGATTGCGAATAACATGTGTTTACAAATGAATATAAGTCAAATATCCTTCCACGATGGTTCCTACGACCCACTACAAGAAGATAAGTTTGAATCTCATTAACATCTTTAGATTGTTAAGACTGTCATTAAATGCTTTCTTATATTTAGTCCTATCATGAGGCAATATTTATATTAGTAAGTGACAATTATTAAGCATTAATATTAAACCATAAATTTCACATACATTTAATTCTCTATATCAGGTGTTGACGAATGTCACACCGTCATACTTCTTAGTGTGAGTGTGCAAAAAGAGCTGATGGGGTATAGGCCTCATGCCCATAGACTTTTCCTGCATAAGAATAAAATTTTATTAGTGAACTAGAATTTATAAAAATTTCAACAGAGTTTCCTCTATTTTTATGATATTTACCCCTTGTTGAACAAAGAAAATAACTCAACAATATAGCCATATATGGCACAAAAAATTTATAACATTATCATTCTATATAATGCACATATTTTCATTCAAAATTCACACATCAATTTAAATTGAAATACAACAAAGTAAAAAAAATCAGAATATAAATGTAAAGTGTAAATACTTACAAGGCTCTTTACATGCTCGTGGTGGATAATAGATCTACCTATATGTATAGGAAGATTCTCTCCGCTTAATCCTCTACGTATATTGGTAGAATTACACTCTAAAATGGACATTGCCTCAGGTGATATCCAATATTGCTACCAATGACTCCATATTTGTTCAGAAATATAAGGCAGTCGTACACCAGCCTTGTGTATCGCACTAACAAAGTCCTGATAACGTGTACATGCTCGTCTCTTCCATACTTTATTAATGACCGCATCAAATTCAGAATCTCAAAAAAATCTTTTTGAAACAAAAGGAAAAACATTTGATAAATACTTATAATGTAATAATATTTATTTAATTAATGTATACAAATCAATTAAAAAAGAATATAGTTTTTTTGTACCTCAAACTTCCGATAGTAAAATTCCTTTGTGGTTCTAAGAGATATTCTTCTATACATAACCCTTAAGATCAATCTTTTCATTGAATTTGGATATCATGTTTCATGAGCACGGTCCAGACAGAATCAACCTAATATAAAAATAAACAATTTTATACCATTTTTAAAATTTAAACCTATAACTTAATTATAAACATGCAGTGTTTCATGTATTTTCACTTACAGATTATTGACAATTGTGATGTAAGTTCTTCCATCAGGTCCCTTAACTTCAAGTTAGCGATAGCCTTCTTCATCCACATCGTTTACCCCTAATATCTCTGTTGTTATAGGGGTAATGGATGACTTAGGGTTGGTGGATGGTGTAACAATAGGTACGAAAGGTGATGTCTCATCTGCAAGTGCAGTAGCTGGAGGGTAAGGAGGTGATTTAGTTCCAGCTGCAAAATGTGATGCCTTACCTAGACAATAAGTACCTTCAAATCATTGTTTGGACCTTAGTCGCATTATATCATGTTTTCTCTTTAGTGGCATATTTCAACATGAAATTCATATTTGATTGAATTTTCTAAAAAATATAACAATTTTAATTCAATAGTTTACACAATATATTAAAAGGAAATATTTGATTTGTTAATATATTATTCAATTACAAACACAAATTAATTGCTATCATCACTTAATTGTAAATCAAAATCATCTTCTTTTTTTGAAAAATAAGAATCAAACTTAGGCTCCTCTTCAAATCTCTAGTCCTCGTCATCCTTTCCAAATGAAAATTCAATATATTCATTAGATGGATTGTTCAAAGGTTCATTGTCATCATATGTGACAGATGCATTTATTTTATAAACATCTTCCTAAAACGCTTCACTTTCAATTCTCTGTTCTCCTTTTCCATGTGATTTAAAAACACATCTAGGTTTACTTTGCAAACGGCCAACTAATCTAACTTATCTCATCGTAAGCTAGGAAAAGAGACATAATACACCTTAATTGCTTACATTGCTAACACAAAAGGTTTAAATTGTTTAAATCTTTTTCACTTATTGATTCAACTAGATTATATCGGCTATGCACTTTTATACTAACATTTTGGAGTTGGATCAAACTAATCACACTTCACTTTATTGACAATGCAGGGTACTCAATTTCAAATATCTTAACAATTTTACCATAGTAATCCATCAATTCTCCTTGTATGCAATCTCCACTATTTATTGCTGCCATGTTATAACCATGATATTTTGTATGATATTTATATCCATTAACAAAATATAGCGGATATGATTTAACAGTTTGCAGAGGTTCCTACGCAAGATCACATAAGAACTTATTCTCTATTGAATTTTCTAAGGCCTACACAAAAGAAATTATCATATCAAATAGTATAATGTCATTTGAACAGTTAAATCTTATAATTCAATCATTTCAATATTTGTAAGTGAAAACTTACATATTTCTCGAACCATCGAGAAAAGTGTCTTCCAACTTTTTTATTGACATCATCCTATGTTTTGTCAGGCATTAGCTTATGTAACAATTCTTTTTATAATCTAAAAATATTATTATGTATTTTAGTTATGAATAACACTAAATTTCAAAAACCAAAATAATCAATTTCAATTTACTACACGAAAGGTTAAACCTCTTGTCAGTTCAATAAAATGTAACCATAGGCAGCTTCAATTTCTTCCTCTATTAACAGTCTTCTTATTGAACATTCATATGTTCATCTAAGATATGTGAAAATGGATAAGTTACCATCAACTTCACTCATTCCTCTCCCATCATCATTACAAGAAACTTTTCTTTCTCTTGTGTGAACATACGGTTTAAAATAATATGAACAAAATGTACTAGCTTCCTCCATTAAATAAGCATTACATATCGAACCTTCAACTGTAGCCTTGTTTTTTACAATTTTCTTCAAATGATGAAATACCTATATTAGCGAATAGGGTTATTACAATTTAGTTGTTAAAACATGTTATTACTTCAATTAGAATCATTTTTGTTAAATTACCTCTCAAACAGATACATCCATCGATATTAAACTGGACTGGCTAGTTTTGCCTTGTGTGATAAATGTACAGGTAGAAACTTCATACAATCAAAGAAGCTTAGAGGAAAAGTCCCTTCTAACTTGTACAAAATTACTGGAATTTCCCTTTCTAGTTTTTCCATTTTAGCCAACTTAATTTTAGATGATGCTAAACTTTTGAAAAACAAACTTAATTCTATTATTACTTCCCAAACCTTATTTAGTAGCAACTCTCGAAATGCAATTGGAATTAACCTTTGCATAAACACATGAAAGTCATGACTTTTCATCCCAAATAATTTGTACTTCCACTTGTCCACGAACCTTGCTAAGTTTGAAGCATAATTGTTGGGACCTGATCTCGAAACCGGACCCCAACCGGAAATATGAAATACAAAGTGACAGAAACGAAAGAATCGGAAGCGAAAACGAACACATCTGTTGGGACCCGATCTCGGAACCGGACCTCAACCGGAGAAATGAAATACGGAAATGAAAAATGAAGTGACGGAAAGCGAAAACTAACGAAATCAAATTTGAAAGAATGGAACGGAAGGCGAAAGGCAAAGTATGCCAACGAAAATCACAAAGCGAAATCAAAAATCGAATCGAAAACATATGACGAAAGAATTAAAAGCGAATCGAATATGAATCGAAAGCAGAACAAAAACTTAACAAAGCGGGTCCGACATCAGAAAACAAAGAACAGAGAAGAACGATTGCGTTGGAAACCTAAAGATTAACCCAATCCGAAAAGGTATAAATTTTTTTCTTTTCTTTTCTTTTTCTTATTTTTTTTCATCCCTTTTGTAACACCCCACTCCCGCATGACCCGAACCCGACATCGATGGTGATATCCGAGTCTATGCCCTACGAGGGTGGCGTGCTACATCACTCAGTCAAAACTCAATATAAAATTTTTTTTGAAACACAAACATGTGCACAATGCGGAAACACAATCATTTGTAATATCAATGACCACGGGGG
>JAOSBK010053510.1:0-17136 GCA_027568895.1 Erythroxylum shatona
TAGGTTATGAAATTGATTTCACATTATTTTATTTTGGTCCAAATTATAAGTACCAAATGTTATTAATGAGGGCTTTGATATCTGTTTGGTTTGATGATGAAAATTACAATAAGATACCTGGAATTGACATGAACATGCATTATACATATTCAATATACATTAATGAATTCTTAATCATGCACAATAGTGATTTGTATATGTGTTAACTGTTATAGAGGAACGCATAGAATGACCATTTCCAGATATTGCTGGGACTTCAAGGCAATAAGCAAACGGGAGAAATTGTAAGTAATTTAAACGGTAAATTTTGTGAGTAACCTAAGTAATTGATATTGATAAATGTGTACTGAATTGTGTACTAATTCCGGACATAAAGGTCCGAGATACTGATTGATGAATGAGATATTGAAGTGTCATTTACCTTACTTTGTTCTGCTTGTTGAATTTGATTTATACTGATTGTGTTCTAAATTTTGGACAATGATTGTCTGAGGTGTTTGATGCATGTTTATATCATTGGAAGTGTTTTTTCATGTTGACTACTTGCTTTGCACATGTAATGTCTGAAATGACCTTGTTTTGTTCTAAAACTGTTGAGTCCTAGTTGTGGGTAAATATGCATGCCTAGAAGGGTCTGCAGCCGCTTCTGTGACACTTCGGTGTCTTCTGTTAATGACACTTTGGTGTTTTCTGTTATTGACACTTCGGTGTCGAGACTTCGGTCTCTTCTGGACACTTCAGTGTCGAGACTTCGGTCTCTTCTGTATAAGTCCCGTTACCCACTTCTGTAAATAGATTTAACAGTCATCTTAGTTTGTACTATGATATCTGTTTGATTTTGACATAAACTAAATTATGTTCTGATTCTGAAGGGTTTATACCCTCTTGTGCTATGCGGTTCTGTTATTTATAAAAAAATATGTTCTGAAATGCATTTTATCTAACTTACTGTTAAAAAAATCTTTAAATGCATGTTGATGCTGTTACATGATTCAGTATGACGAGTTGTCAGTTTATGTATAGATTAGTTATTACTCACTAAGCTATATGCTTAGCACGATAGATTTGCCCCGTGTAGGTTCAGAGAGAAGGACTTAAGGAATGGGACAAGTCAACCGTAATGACCAATGAAGTTTGAGTGTTGTTTTGAAAATAATGTAAATTTTTTGTTTGACTTTTGGACTTGTATCTGATATGTATATGTGGATTTGTTTGAAAGTTTGTAACAATGATACTTCAGTTTGATTTGGATTTTTCAGCAAATTTGTGTTAAATACTATGTAATTTAACGTACGTTTGCCGAGATTGTTTACTGGAAGTTTTCGTATGCGTTGGGTTGGTATACTGTTTTATGTGACATTCATACATCCTTCCAGGGGATATGTGGGTGTTACAAGTAGAGTCGTTTCTAATTACTTCCCATCAATTCTTCTTAGGTTTCCATCTTTGTTTCTTACAATTATTAAGTACAATCTTCTTGCATTTACTCACTAGAGCATCAGGTTGTCTCATTTTAATATATCTAAACCACCTAAGCCTTGTCACTTTTTTTACTAGCAATGTTAGTAACTAACAACTTGTCTTTTAATAGTTCATTCATGATCTTATCTCTTCTTATAAGGTTGCATATCCAACAAAACATCTTTATCTCTATCACTATTAATTTATGATCGTATGCATGTTTGATGGGTTAACAATCTACTCATATAGCATGTTCAGCCTAATTATTAAACCGTAGAATTCACCTTTTAGGTTAAATGGTTTTTTTTTATCACATAAAATTCTTGAGACTCTCCTTCATTTTAGCTAACGTAATTTGATGTCGCTACTGCATTGGACGATGAATCCAAGATACTTAAAACAATCTTTCTATAATATAATTTCAGTACCAATCTTGACTTCCACATTGAATGCAACATTGAGATCCAAAAAGTACACCATGAATACTCAATGTTAGTCTTGTTCACTTTGAAGCTCTTTTATTCTAATTTATCCTTCCAAAGTTTAACTTAACAACATCTTTTGTTTCATCCACTAAAAGTATGTTATCAATACACAGTATACACTAAGGCACATCCTCTAGGATATTCTTAGTAAGCTCATCCATAACTTTTACAAATAAGAAAGGGCTAAACAAGGATCTTTAATGTAGCTCGATGTTGATAAAAAAATGCTTTAGTATCTCCTTTTGTTGTCCTTAATCTAGTCTTAGCATCTTCATAAATATCCCTAATAACTTGTATATAGGCATCATAAACTCTCTTTTAACTTTTAAATACTTCCACATGACATCTCTAATTACCTTGTCATAAATCTTCTCTAAATAAATGAAAATCATGTGCATGCCCTTATATTTGTCCTCGTAATATTCTATTAATCGTCTAAATAAATAATTGGTGTTTTGATTCCATACAATTGTAGAAAAAGTGAGCACCTTTCGTAATAACTTTGAATAATTAACATTGAGAAAATCTCCAATAAATCTTTGTGGAATTAAAACATACTTTTTGAAAGATTATATGTTCCATCTATATAGAATATCATAGGAATTATTTAAAAATTAGAAATTTATTTCTTAAAAAACATTTTCCAAATCTTTTATTTTCATAGAATTTTTTTAAAACATTTTCACACTCAATATAATCACAATGAGCATAAGTGCTAAGATTTATTTTCTCAAAGGAGATTTTATCTTTGTATAAAAAATTAAAAGTTATTTTATTTATTTTCAATTATGAAACATATTATTGGGAAATTAGTAAATAAAAAAGATAATGTATTTTCTTATAGCAAATGAAGCTTTTTCAAACTGAAACTTTGCACGGCTTGAACAAAGGTAGAAGTTTATTACAGAGCAATGCACTATTCCTCGGGGGTTCCAAAGGGTTTGTATGTCCTGAGAGAATGAATGAGGCCTTCAATTGATCCAGCTCCTGCGACCAGTGAGACTGTCAAACAGCTCCAACTCAGTATTTTAAGCCAAACCCAAGTGGAAGAGAACTTAGGAATATTAGCCCTTGCAATGTACATTTCTATGGGGAAATACACTGTCAAGGGCCAGAAGGAAATTGCTCCAAGGAGACCCAAGAAGTCGTTGAAGAATGGAAGTAACATTGCTAAAACTGATGTTAGCACCACAAATGCAGTTCTCCACACCAATCTGAATAGGTTTAGATAATAGACGCCATAACATGGGATGCTAATGGCATGTTCACTTGTTATCAACTTGTTGTCGGGCCAATGTTTCTGGCATTTTGTCTCCACGAAATTAAAGATTGGCTGAGCGAAAACCTGGTATTGTAATGGAAATGGTGTTAGAATCAGATTGCATGCACAAGCTTATGTCTTCTTCTTTTTTTATCATTCAACTCACCTGATAGGCACCAATGAGGTGGACGGCAATGCATATATTAGCAAAGTCAACAAGCCAGAAAGGCTCGTAGAAACCAAAACCAGTAAGGAAGTTGCCCGGAGCGTCATTTCCAAATGCTGCATAACCAATGCAACCACACAGAAGATAGAAGGCGGTGGTCGTCGCGATCCCAGCAAAGGATGCCCTCTTCATTACTTTGTTCTCCGGGGGATTTTGCTTTAATGTGTCCTGCAATTCAGGGACGGAACAGGTGTGTTACATCATTGGTACTTGCGAATTTGAATCTGATAATACTCGAAATAATTGTGCATGAAACTGAACAGAGGACGAGGGAAACAGGTAAGAGTATGTGCAAAGTGGGCTTAGACAGCACATCACTCCCAGAAGAGCCATCATATGAAATGGCCCAGAACATGGAAACAGTGGTCCATGGGAATCTCTCTAAAGACAGACCCACAAGGACCATATCAGGACACTCAACTTGGTCCTCCACAAAAGTAGACTCTAGAGAAGTAAATCAATTTGGTACAAGCAACTTTCAAATTCCCTTTGGCATGGGAACCCACCAAAAGTCATAGAGTCGGTCCAGATGTGTTTGTCTATTGCTACTTTTATGAAATTTATCCTTCTGCGCGTCTTAAAAGTTCTTCCAAAGTATGTATGTTTGTATGTACGTAACATCTCTACATTTCTCCATCTCCTGTCTGAACTTTTCAAGATTTACACCTAACTGTTAGCATGGTTGGTTTCCCACAGTGAAATCGATCTGGCAGACGGTAGCAGTGGTAAGCCCATGCCAACATTTACTCTGGCACGCATTTCGAGTTCCATCTATGGATCGCACTATCAGGTCGCCATTACTTGAAAGTTGAAACTAACCCACTTGCATGAATGCTCCAGTTTTATAAGTATTTTCCTTTCGAATCTTAATTCACACGAGTGTAATGATAATGGAGAAATTTATGATAGGCATTTTCAGTACAACCCATAAACGAACTAAAGTATAAAACAACAGTAAAGTGTTAGCCAATTAACTGAGTACCTGGATCTCGACGAGCACAGTGGAGAAGGCATACGAGAAGGTTATGTCACCAATAGCTTGGAATGTCCTCCAAACTTTCTGTTCTGCCGACACCTCTACTCCAACTGTCACTCCTGTCAAGGTTGTCCTTGCATGTGCCCCACCTTCACAAATCAAGAGTAACACATACAGTTTCAACCGATTTATTAATTAAAACAGCAGATAAAAGATTTTCTGGTCCAAGTTCATACTCGCTACTTTTGCAATGGAAAGTCCAACGCCAATGGAAGCGTAAGCAAAAGACATGACTGCTGCAAGCATCGAGAGCCACGAGAGCTTATGGAAATTCGGTATTTGACTTAGCAGGATTTGGATGCAACCAAAGATTATCATGTATGGATTGTTCGATATCTGACACCTTACATGATGCCCGTGCTTGTGGAAACAATTTGATCTCTTCACGGCCCTAACAACCGAACATAGTTTTGTATTTTAGTTAGAGCCACATAGATGAATAAATAAGTCACCAATCAGATCCTCATAAACCCAATAACGCTGTGACAAATCTTTATTATCGTCGGTTTGTGGTACTCTTGAATTGTGAAATGAATACAGCTAGAACAACCTGTTCTTAATTATCTTATCACACGGAAAAAATATAAATATATTTTCAACAAATAATTATAATCCTGAGTTCGAGTTTGGTGATAGAGTTGATGAATGTGTTGGAACTTACACCATACTAATGGAAGCAGTAATAGTGTAACCAATAGTGATTCCCACCAGATTTGCGTACTGAGCCAGTCCACATAATTGAACTTTCCTGCCTCCTGATGCAAATTGTGTCGAGAGAAAGAGAAGAATCATCAAGTGAAAAACTAAGTTTTTACAGCAGAGGATTGCGGTATAACAGACAGTACGGGTATTGACATAATCGAACACGACACACAAACCTAAGTTGGCTCTAACGGCATCCATATACGTGTAGTTTCTCTTTCCGGTGACTGGATCAGGAGTTCTGTAACAGTCGGCGAGAAGAGTCGAAGTGAACAAAGTGATAAACGAGAAGGATATCATAATAATAGGTCCAGCCAACCAGCCCAACTGAGATATGGCCCATGCCAGAGAGAGCACTCCAGAGCCTATCACGGCGGTGATAATATGGGAACTTGCAGTCACCCATGTCCCTTTACAAATACCATAGAAAAGAAAATCAAAGAAGAATCCATTAAACAAGATAAAACTGAAAAGAAGACCGCGATATACATGCAAGAGCAAAAATATACTCATTCGGAAAACAGATAAGGTATGAGAAAAAAGAACATACCAGTTCTTTTGGCTCGACCATCATCATCTAGGTTCTTGCGAATTCCACCATTATCATAACCTTCAGGTTGATGTTCTACGTAGAAGCTATTGTCTCCCATTTCTTTAGACTGTCCCTCCATTCTCTTTCACTCTGTGTGTTGTTTATGTAGCACGGGAGAAATATATGGTTGCAATAAAGTGAGGGTATAGAAAGGGACAGACACGAAAATAAATTAAGGGGGTGTTTTGATGAAGTCACAATAATTCAGGAGGCAACACAAAGTCAATCGGCAGCGTCAAAGCAGTAGAAGCTAGATGCCTTGGCTATATAGGAAAAGAGAAAGCTGCTTTAGTGAACAAAATACTACAAGAAATCAACGATCATACACAACCATTTAGTATTTTTAGGAATACCAGGAGCATATAGGAGCCTGTGGAATTATTAATAACAAGAGAGAACTTATACACTATCCATAATGGTGTGGTGTGGTGGTGATGGGTGGCGCGGTAGTCTTCTTATAACACCACGCGACGGTCCCCACTTCTTTTTTGTGTAGTCAGGTTTGGACCATCGAGAAGGAAACTTCTGTATATCTTTTTTTTTTTTTTTGCTAGTGAGTGTTCCAGGAGGATCCTAATTATAGGAAGACACTTTTAAATTATTCATATTTAGATTAATCCTCGTTCGAGCTAGGTAGGTCCCTTACAGGAGGTAAAGTTCTGGCCTCAAGTTTTAAACGGCTGTATACATGAAGACGATTCGAACCCGTGACCTCACTTAAATAAGAAAAGTCCCTTACCAACTCACCCGCAGGATTCTTCTGTATCAATTTTTCTCCATATGTTATGACAATTTTGACAAGAAATCTGTTGACTGTGCCACAACACCGAGGTATCTACTCTGGTTCAATCCTGTTGTTGAGGTCGGTTCTTCTTTTCTTGTTGTTTCATTTCGGATATGAATGGGTACTTTTTTTTGTGTTCCTTCCCGACTTGGAGAACAACACGTAATCTTGGCTTTTGGGGCTTTGACGATTCCAGTTGAATTCTCTCAATGCCACGATTGAAAGTGTTAAAGCAAAGTGAAATTGATCAGGCTGTTCAGCTATCAATTTTGTCCGTTCTTTATCACCTTCAATTATGTATGATGGTTTTAGAGGGTTCACAAATCACGACAAAACATTAACATTATCGTCAACACGTGTAATGACTTGGCAAATTAGGTTGTCATATCTCTTTACATTCTTGTGTCACGTAATGGTTGTCCTGGGGAAACAACAATTCCTAGGGAAATGAGTGAGTAATTTGATTCCATATTCGATAGACTAGTACTTGTCTGAGGTTGTGGGGTAATGTTTTATATCGAAGAGAGTACTAAATCATTTACATTAATTGTTTGTTTGTTTCTGTTCAGATTTCAGTAAGTTAGAGAAAAGGCATTGGCGACTAAAATGCTCGTAGCTGTTACATATTTTGACAAAGACAAAAACTTTTCTATGTAAACCTTTGTCCGTTTTTTTTATTTTCTCATATTGTTTACGACAGAATACAAATCTATTTATAAGCTACTTTTGACTCTTAAATTTTATACAATATTTAAAATTAGGAAAATCAAACAACTCAAAAACAAAATACTAAATATCACCATAAATTTTGACCCTTGATTATTGAAACTATCGTAACTCTTTCTAACCCTTTAACTTCACATTTAAATTTATTCAACATATTTGACTTATATTTGTACACTCTTATATAATACTTATCTCCAATGGAACTTTTTGACAGTAAAGTATACATTATTCTTTCATAAAGCATCAATCTTTTGGACTAGGATGATGTTGTCAGTCAAAAACCATAACCAAGCTGAAGTTAGGGAAGATGGTATCTGTCACATTAACCGTAAATATTTTAATGAATAGACACCACTCATCTTAGACTAAGACTCATTAAATACATAATCAGCAAAAGTGTTCACACCATGTACAAAAGCAAAAAAGAAAAGAAAAGCCGTATAATGCGTTGATGGAAAGGAAATCTCATGCTTGATTCTTGCTTGGAGGAGAATATTCAACTCTAGATAAAAGTATTCTAATCTTTTAAGTTACTAGTATTTTTATTTTAGTCCTTTAATTACCAAAATGTTTAATTTAATTTTTACTTGACAAAATCTAAAATTGAAATATAAGTGAAAATAACGTGTATATCACGTGGAAATTTAAACAATAAATTAAAGAGGACTTCGTCGCTTCATTAATGCAGTGTCTGCAGAGTGCAGCTTCTGTTTTCAGACAATTTTCGTCCAACAAGCCAAGCAGTCCATTCATTACTTTGGTCAATAAACTTCAAGTCAGTAAGTGCGAGGTACACGATACATTTTAAAAGAAAGCACAACATTCCGGAGGAAAGTTGATAGTAATAGTTGGTTAGCAGTTATAGTCAAAGAAGTGATCATTGTCCGAATGTATGTCCCTGACTTTATCATTCTTATACCAAACTATAATTGAACTATACATATTCGAAGCTATCGCAAAATAATTGTAGCTTAATGTTCCGGATTCATATACACGTTGTATCTAGAACTAAAAGCATTATAAAAGAAAAAAAATGGTATCAGTTATGGAGAACAGGTAATAGTATATTATAGTTCCGTAGACAAGATGTTGATTAATTGATTCAACTCCACTCTCGGAATAGAAATGTTTCTGTAGATGGATAGCAACCTGGTGCCTAACGTTCACGGATTTCCAAAAACTGCCAGAAAATGACAGCCTCCAACCTTGACTTTTGAGCTTACATATTCTTCTGGTGCCTGTAAATATTAGTATGTGGATCAGAAATTCAAAAGCTTCGTTCAACATTGACTCAGCCATGATGTACTTGAAAGTATGTCAAGTGGGTTGAAGTCAATAGACTAAGAACAAGTTTTGTGGACAAAGACAAATAAGAACATTAATGATAATCAAATTTAGTTTGTAAAATGAGTTAGATTTAGATAAGGTTTTAAAAAAATCAATTGAACGTGGAGACTCGTTAAAAAAAATCTTCATTAATTAAAAGATGTGAACCTTGTATGATAAAGCATAGGATGCTTCACGATATGTTTTGCCTTTTCTTTGCTCCTGTCTTTCTCACACATATGGTCCAATCGTAAGAGTTTGAAATGGAAAAGATGCATGAACCCAACTTACATTATTGAGGAATTCATTACCTATATAGATCATTCGCAATGTTGGGAACAATGCTTATTCCAAATCCAGATGTTTTCAGCTTATAACTCCAAAGGATTTCGTGTAATATTGCTGGACTCGTGTAATGGTGACAAAGTCGAAGAGGGTGACCTTTTTAAATGAGCGTATGTGAGAACTAGGAAGGGTAGCTAATCTCTTATTGCGGTTCTATTCCCAAAATTGTAATTATGTAGTTTGGAAAAGCAAACTAAGAGAGTTTGTGTTCTTGAACGTGCGCCTAATCTTGTAAAAAGAACATGCGTAGGTGGACAAAAATGCTTTACGGTCAGCCACGTGTTGCGTGTTTCTTCTTCTGCTAAAGTACCGAGTACCGGCTAGGGAGATGAAATCTTTTGTCCAATATTACTTTGTCTTATTTTGTCTCATGAAATCTCAGCTATTTATTTTTTGGGACCCATGCGAGATTTACGCGGGACTTATATAAGACCTACATAAATAAATGGTTGAGATTCATTAGACACAATAAAACAGGATAATATTGGACAGAAAATCTGAACTTCCGACTAGCTATCTAACCTACCGCCACCTCGCATGTTGACCCTTACAAAAGCTAAAAGTGAGCAAAGCCAACCCCCGATGACTCCATTATGTAGAGCAATAGCACTTTTAATGGCAACCCAACAATTTTGACTTACGATTCTACTCTCAGGAAATTCAACACTCTAAAGATTGGACTCAGTTTTCCCCACAATCATGGCATACCATTTGTCTATGGCTCCTTGACAAGCGCAGAACTGAAATTATCATCACTCACTCACCCTACCCGTTGCCGGAGGGAGCGACTGCAACCATAAATGTCAGTTCCAGTACTACACCATCAGGTCACACATTGCACGCAGGTATTATTATGTCACACCACCAACATGCACTCAAATTATTAGAATGGGGCGGCTTGTTTGATTTGTAAAAGAAGCATGGACAGGTGTTAATCGTTTAGCCTGGAATATTATCGGTTGTAAGGGACACATAATAGGCGACCCCATGTTAAGATAGACAATACTGTTGGAACTTGGCAACTAGAGATATAGATAAGCAGCAGCAAGCGTGCATAAGAGTGACAAAAACGCATTAAATGTGGATCGCAAGGCTTGAAGCAGCGCATGGATTTCGTTTTCATGAAAGTGACATAGAACAAAGTTAAGAGAGGAGTATCTTATCACTAACATCTTATGGCTCAGATAAGATAAGGAACGTTCCCTTAACGGAAAAAAAAAAAACCTCAATAAATTAGTAATATATAAATATGTAAACTTTAAAAAGATATTTTTATTATTAAAATTTAATATTCATATATAAGTGACCAAATTTATAAATTTACATATTCAATAAAATATTAAATGATTATAACATCAACTAATAATGTTTTGCAAATATTATTTTGTCAAGCAACTAGATAAAGGTCTAAATTATTAAAGCAAATATTTTTAGTAACTATTGAATTTAATTAACATTAGTTATTTTTAATAAAAAATTTCTTTTATATATAGGAATTAACATAATGGTAAATATAGTAATCTAATGATATCTACCAACCTATTTATAAAAAACCAATCAAATATATCCAACTATTTATGGTCTTATTTAATTATTAAATAATTTTTATTATTATTTAATTATCACAGCATGTTTCATAGAATTATACAAATTTTTATAATAAATGAAATCGTTTATGTACTCTTTGAATTGAGTAACTTAAATTATTTGATTTAGTCATATTATAACTAAACTTATGTGTATCTCTACATGAACATAAATTCAATAATTATTACGTGTGGCAAAATATAATAAAATTACAAAAATTAAATTATTTATAAACATTTAATTATATTTTTATAAATAATAAGTAATTTAAAAATAAAAAAGGTGAAATAAAAATAAACACAATATTATTTAATATTATGTTTTGATTTAAAATGCTAATATAATGTCCACGTTATAATGACAAATTACAATTTAATTATAATATGTTCAAATATTTAATAAGTTTAAATAAATAAAAAATAAGAGACTTTACTTTTAAATATTATTCAGAACTCAGAAGACATAACTATGAAATTTTTTTACCACCAATTTTTAAGTTAAAATATCTTAGATTCATATGTTAGTGAAAATAAAAAAAATAGAGTGTAAGAAATACACTCAAATGTTTCAAACGTATTTACAAATATAACAAGTTAAAGTTGTATAGCTAATAAAGCAAGTTAGCTATTTATTAGTTAAAGTTAAACTTTTTCTTACAAGGATTTACTACTTTTTTAAATGAAAAAATACTAAAAAAATCACTGAAATATATTGAAAGTGGGTCCTAATAAGAGTGAGCTCAAATAGAGAGATGAGATCCTCTGTCCAATATTATCCTGTCTTATTCTATCTCATGAAATCTCAGCCATTTATTTTGCGGGATCTATGCGGGGTCCACGCGGGATCTACACGGAACCTATATAAATAAATGACTGAGATTTATTGGACAAAATAAAACAGAGTAATATTAGACAAGAGATCTGGACTCTCAAATTGATGTCCTGCTTACCTCCGCCCAAGCTCGCACCGGCTCAGTTGAGAAATGGACAAACTACAGATGGGGTCCTGAGTAAGGTACGTGCCTTAACAAGACTGTGCCTGCTAACATGTTTTTGAGGTCACAAGTTTACCTCCAACCCCAACCCTGGCCACCTCAACCTTCCATTGCCAAAACATAGACAACTCGATTATTTTCTTTGGGATTTTCCCCGGCCCTTCGTCTTCAAAAGGGACCACGAATTTGTTGGCATCCTCAACTTTAGTTTAAACACTTTATTGTTTTACATCTTATACTTCTGTTTATGTCACATTGCGCATCAATCTAATCTTAAAATAGTGACTCTTAGCTACAGTCCAAGTGGTTTGCAGAGACCTAACATCTCAACGTCGGAGGCATTGCATTTGAGTCACCATTATTTTACAAGATGCTATGTTATTCAACTCTGATCACCTGACTGTTGAGATGAGATTTGTTATGTTAATTATGTTTAGTAATCTAAAATATACATCTAAAGTTTTATATAAAATATGTGAATATGTTTATAAATGAAAGTAAATTTAATTTTTAAATATTTTAGTTCTTAGATACTCTACCCATTTCGAGATTTGTATAAGTTAAATATAGCTTTATAATATATATATTTTAGCTTTATAATATCTATTTCCTTTATCAATATTGTATTTAACTAGGGAGGTATTTATTTGAGAAATATAAAAACCATCTTCACGATTTATTATAATGTCTCATTACGTGTATGTTTATTATATACACAAATATATTTGCAATATTTAAATGTGTGGATTTATCTCTATAGATGTGCAATCATGTAGGCACGATGGATGTTCTTTTCTTCAAATTTCACACACCAGATGTCCATTCTGAGACATAACGGGTGTTAAAGTTCTTAAAATCTCACATCTGGTAACAACAATTAAGAGTAATTTATTATATAAAAGAATGTTTCTATTATTATAACAAATTAAGCCTCGACCAATCTTATTAAGCTCATGGCTCACTAGACTAAGATTAATCAATTTGTTAAACTTAAAAAAAATTTAGAAAGGAACAACTCATAAATAAGTATAATTATCCACCAATATTAACACAATATTTAACATTTAAAATAATCAGTCAACTCATAAGCAATGAATATATCAAAAGCTCGAATCTCGTTTATTCAAGTTCTCTCCGTCTAACATCGAAGATGATCAAGTTAAACTAATACACTTGTATTATCCCTTCTAGGTCCCCAAGATCCTCCATGAGTTCCTCGTCAGAACTATACATTTAACATGACGACGAATGCCAAATAAAAAAAAAATGAAAGAACCGTAGGGGTGTATTGGTTTTACAAACTCTTCGAATTAGGACAATCGTTTTTAGCACAATAAAAAATCAAAAGAATTAAAATGCAAAAAAAAAAAATCAGCACCAATAATTGTTAACATAGTTCAGCACATTTTGTCTATTTTTGTGTGACCCTCACTCAGATTAATACTTTCATCAAAGAACAACGATAGTTTTACATAAGGCTTTAATAAGCCATCACTTAATCCTTGACACTACCACTCGTCCTCACTATCGGTGAAAGTGATTCGCACCTAATAATAAGGCCGACTGGTGTTAATCTCAATAAATGATTTTGTTCAATAATCTTTTAAAGCAAGAACAACGAATAAATCATTAAAGTGATTAAACAAACAATTCACCACCCAAGAAGACACTTGAGTAAGAGACGAATAACAACTCTCTTCATAGCCAAGAAATCATGCACAGCTGAATAGTCAAGCAGGTATCATCACTAGATCTGCCCATTCATTATCGATAAGAACACATCAAAACACAGACTAAGAGACAATCACAAGTCTTCCTCAATTCAGCCCACACAAAACGAATTAGATATTAGGTTCACCTTTGATGTATTCACTTACCATAACCACCAAAACTGAAGCATTACCAAGTGACTCACGTGTGTATGTAGCAAAAGTCATATCAAACCCATCATTTAAACGCCCATCCAAACCTTCATTAAGTCAATGATGTTTTAGGTGTAGGAGCTAGGTCACGCAGATATCAACACACCTTCGACTATCTTCAAATTTCTTCACACCTAGTAACATCACACGCAAACGTCCCTTAATGTAGTAAAATATTAAAATAAAAAACATCACACTTTTCCTCTTCCATTCACCATCAACACTTACTAGAAAAATCTCACAAAATCACTCACATGTCTATTTACTCCAAGAACAGAGTCACATACGCAATCAATGAAAAGAGTTGGAAACCTTCACGCAACTTGCCTACAACATTCACACAACGTTGCATTATCCATATCTGAAAAATAAACGTGATCTACACCAATCTTCATTTAAGATGGACTTCTATTTGTGCAACAATTCTTATCCAAGAATCCGATTCAAGAAGACTTCTTGATTTATATTTTTAATAATTATCTTGAATACCTAATAATCAAAAATGCCAAAATTAAATAATAAGACATAATAAAAATTCTAACAATCTCCCCCCTTTTTTGACATTTTTGTCACAAATAAGAAACTTCCCTTGAACCATATAATCAAATATAAAATAGTATTCAAGTCACAATACTCCCCCTCAATCCTCTACGCAGAGATAAAAATATAACATTTACAAGTAGCTCAAAATAAGTACAAACCCATACACATTCAAGTCATCTCCCCCTTTGGGACAAAGGACGTCGAAAAGAAAAATCAAGGAGCATCAGAGGATCGAAGAACCCGCTGTTTCAGCTGACGAAGTGTATCAAGACCCACTTGAAAAATACCTTCAATCCTCTCAATTTGAAAAAGCTGCATGAGGATTGACAAAAGAGGTTCCTGAGGTGTCTAAAGGACCAGGTGTAGTGTATGGCAAATCTATAACTCGTGGTTGCTTGAAAATTCTAGCCGATGATAGGTAATTAGTTCAAGTGTACTTGTCTCAAACCGAGGAACACCATTTGTATATAAAATTGAGAAATTAAGCAAGGAAAGTAAAGTAAAGAATGTGACTTGCCTCCAATAGCCAACATAGCTTCAATTATAAGTCGCTCTAAATTGAAGTTCACCTTCGTACTGATGGCATAGAGTAGTTTAGCCTATGCTAGATAAACAGAGACAACATGTGTACTAGGCATCTAGTTAGCTAAAACCAACTTATAGATCACAAAATACTTTTGGGTCAACATGGACGAAGGTAGCCCCGAACTAGATGGCCAAGCAGATAACTTTCCTCTGGTTAAAATCGTAGCTATGAGATCATTAAAAATGGTCCAGTTATTATTATAAATCTGATCCCTAATTAAATTATCAAAACTAATGAAGATATTCAATCTGTCAACATCAAAATGTTTCACCCTACCATAGGCATACACCAATTTATAACTCGCGACTCATATAGTAAGTCACCAGGCATATTGCAATAGAATTCTCTTACCAATTCAATATCATAATGTCCAGGAAGCAATGCAGGTTGTAGTAATGTTCTCTCATATAGTACAATATCTAGTCGGTACAGCTGAAATTCATCTAAGTTAATAAGGTAGTATATGACTAACTCAATGTCAGTAAATATCTCCCATTTTTACTCAGCTTCGGATGAATAAAATTTGAATGAAACTGTAATGTCTACTGTCAAACAAGTAGATGGAACTCATCGAGGTGAGCAAATTGTTTTATGAGCTTGTTGTTTTGTCCGTTTTTGAGTGACTAGAGGAGGAGCAGTCAGTCGAGCAGCTATAGTAGGAATCTCATCGGAATCAGATGACGAGTCTTCGAGCATTGAATACAACATCTGCATGGCGTCATCACTTTTTGGTGGATAATTCCGAACCGAGGGGGTGTTAGAAATTTTAATAGGAGCAGTTGAGGATGACCCAGGCTCAAAAACTTTCCTCCCATGTGTCAGGTTCAACAACAAATGGTTGTAATGACGTGTGGGAGCAATAGTCAGTTTTTTAAAAACTGAAGAGCAGGAATTTTCTTTTTTCTTGCCCATTTTGTTAAAGAACAATAGAAACCCAAACAAATTCAACAAATGATGCTAATGGTGAGTGAAATAGAGTAGTATCGTAAAGAGAAATCCAAGTTGCAGAGATGGAACCCATATGGTTGTGAGGAGAAGGGTCTTCGATTGTGTTCTAAAATTCCCACACAGATGCTAAATCCACAGTGGAGAAGTCCTCAATGCAGTCAGTTTGTTACTTGGGTGCTCGGAGGTCGACATAGATGAGGAGGAGATGAGGGACGCTAGAGGTGGCAGGGAGAAAGACTTAGGAAATTTTAATCCCTTGGACGAAAACAAAACGTTTTGTTTTTTTTACTTTTTAATTTTTAAAAAAGAAATAATACATCAATAATGTAAAACACAAAGTCCCAAAGCCCTTCGAAGAAGTTCAAACCTGATTGCATCAAAAGGTTTTGTAAAGATGTCCGCCAATTGTTTTTCTGTAGACACATATGAGAGGGTGGCTATTTTGTTCTCCATAAGCTCTCGAATAAAATAATATTTCAAATCAATGTGCTTTGTCCGTGAATAATGAGATTCTTCGAGATATCTGTAGCATTCTTGTTATAACATAAGATTGTCAGGATGACTTCTATGGTTGACAATGAAATTGAATTCTTCTTTTTATTGTATCAATAAATCAGATTGTTATGAAGAAAGAAACAACCTGCTGAAGTGCTTTTTCTATCATTTAGATTTCTAGCCCAATCCACTTCACTGTACCTGGCTAGACAAGATGTTGAGTCACATGTATACCAAATTCCAAATTCAAATGTACCGTTTATATACCTGATGATCCTCTTTATTGCTGTCAAGTGTGTATCTTTAGGATCTTCTTGGTAGCGAGCACATACTCTGATGCTATAGCATATATCTGGTCTACTTGCTGTTAAATACAATAGGCTCCCAATAATGCTTCGATAAAGTCTGACATTAACACTTTTTCCGTTCTCATCTTTACTTAACTTCGTAGAAACACTTATAGGTGTTCTCGCATGTCTAGTATTCTCAAGTCTAAACTTCTTTATTAAGCTCTTCGCATATGTGGTTTGAGACACAAAGATATCATCTTTCACTTGTTTAATTTTCAAACCGAAAAAGTTCGACTCACCTACCATACTCATTTTAAATTCATGCGTCATTAATTCAACAAAGTCATCTACTATCTTAGGATGAGTGCAACCAAATACAATATCATCAACATAGATCTGAGCAATCATCAATTCAGATCTTATTTTCTTTATAAATAGAGTTTTGTCAATACTACCTTATTCATAGCCTTTCTTGAAGATATTGTGTGAGTTTTTCATACCAAGCCTTTGGCGCTTGTTTGAACCATAAAGTGCCTTCTTCAACTTAAACCTATGATCTGTATGAACTAAATTAATAAACCATTTTGGTTGCTCAACATATACCTCTTTATGGTTGTTATTTCAAATTTCTGTTATTTTCAAAATAATATAATAATTTCAAAATTATGTTATTTTGAATTCAAAATTTCAAATTCAAAATTTCTGTTATTTTGAATTATTTCAAATTTATGTTATTTTTAATAATATAATATTTTGAATTATATTAATAATTCAAAATATTAATATAAATAAATATATTGTTGTTATTTCAAATGTCTGTTGTTATG
>JAOSBK010053546.1:0-17130 GCA_027568895.1 Erythroxylum shatona
AGTTTTTGATTGAGATTATGAAATTGATGAATTTCACATTGAGAGAGAGATTGCCTTGCATGAGTTTGATTTATGAAAAAAAAAAGTTGTACCGGTTTTCGGATAGTTTGGGAAAGTCAATGGTTTCCAACGCGATAAGCTTTTCTGTTACGTGTTCCCAACGGATGTCGGAATTTGTTTCAGTTTGATTATTTCGTTTGTCTCCGCTTTATGATTCGATTCGATTCGTTGACTACGTTGCTTTCGCTTTCCGATTTCGATTCGTTTCCGATTTGTTTGGATTTTCGATTCGAGTTTTCGTTAGTTCTGTTTACTTCACTTTCGATTCTTCCGATGTGTTTCCGTCTTTCGTCGGTTGGGATCCAGTTTTCGGATCGGGTCCCAACAATTTATAATGGGCCCCAAATAGCTATTGAAATTCTGTTGATTGTATTGTTATGACTGAAATTGTTTATGAAACAAAGCGGGCCCAAATTATTTATTGATTTTGAAGCATTTGATTGTATTAAAAAAAAATTTATGTACTGAATTTTGATTAATTGAATGCACTAGCACGCCACCCTCGCAAGGCACAGATTCAGATATCACCCACAATGTCGGGTCCGGATCCTGTGGGAGTGGGGTGTTACAGTTCTAGTGTGACAGCAAACAACATAACCCAAGGCACATCCCCTTGTAAATTATTGGTGAGCTTATTCATCACAACTGCAAACAAGAAGAGGCTCAACAAGGATTCTTAGTGTAGTTGATATCGATAGGGAAATGCTTTATATCTCCTCCTATCGTCTTTGTTCTAGTCTTAACACCTTCATATATATCCTTGATGACTTGTATATAGATCATAAGAACTTCCTTAACTTTTAAACAACTCCATATTACTTCACTAAATACTATTTCATAAGTCTTCTCTAAGTCAATAAAAATCATGTTTAGTGGATGTACTAATTTTAAGTGACCATAATTAATCATTTTGAGGGGAGAGTATATTATGTATCAAAGTTAAACCATATAACAGTTTCTATCCAGAGTGTTGAAGTCAAACTTTAATACCTCCTTTACTATCTAGTTAATCGATTATTGATGTAAAATTGGAGCTTTATGAACAAAATTACAACTGGTGCCAAAAGCTTAATTGAATGAATTTGGAACCATGAAGGATTATGATAAAAGAATTAATCAAGACCTCCAAGGAAAATAATTACAATAATAAGCACCATAAAATATAATAGTTTATCGTCATATCTAAACAATGTTTGTTCATTAAGAAAAAATGTATTGTCAAATTCTCATTACTTATGAAATTGAAAATTTTATTTGATTATTTGAATTAAGCCAGAAAATTAAAATATATAAATATATATAGATAGACAGATTTATTTGATAGGTTGCATTTTAAAATAAGTTCAAAAAATTTAACAATTTAGCTGAGATTATATATAAAAATTCAATTAAATCCAATATTTATAAGTAATTTATAATTACTTTAAGGATTAATTACTAAAAAAAGCTCAAACTTTCATCAAATTTTCAATTATAGCTCAACTTTTAAAAAGTAGCAATAAAAAGTCCAAACTTTCAATTTTTTCAATTCTAGCTCAAACTTTAAAAAGTAGCAATAAAATGCTCAAACTTTCAAATTTTTTCAATTCTAGTTTAGCGTTAGTGTTTTTGTTAAGTTTGCTTATATGACTTGCTACATGCTTTAGAAATCTTAACTATTAATATATGCCAATCAAGATTAACACAACAAATGAAGATTAATAAAAAGACATCGTTTAATCACGTAATTAAAACGACGACGTTATTTAAAAATGACCTTAATCAGATTATACAATCTCAACGACCTTACGTTTTGATTTTAGCTTTTTTCGTTCATTTTTAGTTTGTTCTCTTGATTCCCTCACCCTTCAATTTTAGATTACACAGCTCCGATGCCCTCACATTAAGGACATCAAGAGAACAAACTAAAAATGAAGAGCTTACTAGTGCAGCACGTTGTAATGCGAAAGTAGTTTGGGGTGTCAAAAGAACAACAAAAAATAAAAGGCTAAGAGCATTGGGAGAACAACAGATAACATCGGGTCAGAATTGAAGAAAATTGAAAGTTTGAGCATTTTATTGCTACTTTTAAAATTTGGACTATAATTGTAAAAAATTGAAAGTTTGGGCATTTTATTATTTTTTTTTTAAAGTTCAGCCTATAATTGAAAATTTGACAAAAGTTTGAGCTTCTTTAATAATTAATCCTTATTTTAATTTATAATTGTTATTCAATAATTACTCTAAATTTATTAGTGTTCACACAGATGCTATATGTTAGGATGATGTTAATATTATGAATTTTATATTTATTTATTTAGTTTAATTTTTATAAATTTATAATTATGTCATATATTATAATAAAAATATATGTATGTAAAATAATTATATAAATTTACTAGAAAATTTTAAAAATACTAATTTATAGACATAAATTAAATTTAAAATTTGAAAGCGATTCAAATTTTAAATTCAAAATGAATCTCATTTTATTAGTGAGTTAAATATGAATCTAAAGCTTTTTAAAATTAATTGAATTTTAATTAAATGTGAACCAATATATTATATATACAATTATACTTATAATTAAATATATAGTTGTCAGAGCTTTAAAAAAGTGAAAATCTAAAAGAGAGGTTTGAAATTTGATTGTATTTTAAGTTTTTTAGTTCGTCCGACCCATTATCAATCCTAATAAATTAAGCTGCTCAGCACTATGAATTTTTTAATCAAGTTTAAATCACAATTGTACTATTAGGAGGTAGATGAATGATTATGTTGCAATAGAAATACAAACGTAGCTAGAAGAAAGATAATGAATAGAGAAAGATGTGATATTGTTAAGGAAGAGGAAGTGACATTGTTCAATTAACAAAAAACTAAAGCATGACATACCATATTATTCGAATAAGAGATAAGATAAGGCAAAAACAAATATAATAATTTCATTGGTCCTTGTTTTTCAACTAGCTTATTAGTAAGAAAAAAGTTAAAAAGGTTAAATGAAATAATATAACTTCTCTATATTTCTTTTCTTCCCTTTTTCTTCTTCTAAAATTATCAATCCCCTATAATTTTGGTTTCAACATTAAAGAACATAATAATTTGGTATAAAGTTCAAAATCCTTAGAGAAATGGAAGAAAGAAAACATTCCCTCAATTTGAGATAAATTAAGGAAAACATGAAAAGTTAAATACAATAGCTAGAGATGAGGTATGAGCCAGGCTTGCAAACTTTAAAGGAATGGATGATACAACTTCTTCATCAATGCGAACAAAAGAGTCAACGAATGGATAAGAATGAGAGAACGGTGGCTAAAATAAAGATAGAGGAATGTATAACAATTATCAATACTTTACACTACGAGGTCATCCAAGATAGAGTTCTTGCAATTAGAAGAGAAGGCTAGATCTACAAATATGATCAATTCTTTCATTTAGATTGGTAGGGATTACTATGATATATCTTGAAAGAGGGGCCCTAGCTTGGCATTAACTTTATAAGGAATAAACTAACAAGGTAAAATCCTAGTTAGAAAGAGTACATATCGACCTTAGAGCAGAGATTCAGAAGAACTACATTTGAGGATCCTATTGGGGATTTGAAGAAATTATACAAGAAAGATTAGTAAGAGAAAATTATGCAAGATTTAATCTCTTATCATATAAATTGGTGATCACAAAATCACACTTGGTAAATTTGTTCTTGAAAAGATTAAAGTCAAAGATTGAATACTCAATCAAATTTGGGCTCCCAAAAGCTTGTATAAAGCTTATGACTTAGCCAAGAGGCATAAGTGGATGTTTAGAGGAGCTATAGCTGACATTAGTGGTTGGATAACATATAACAATAAAGGGACTTTACTAAGGTCAGGTTCATTTTTAAGAACACTGCCTAAACCTGCATCTATGATCAATACTAAGATTATCGAGTAAAGAATGGGAAAGACCACTAGTAACAAAGAAACAGATGAGAAGAGGCTAAGGGACTTTGTTTCTAATGTGATAAAAAGTATAGCCCTACACGTAAGTGTAATAAGAGAATAATGCTTATGTCTACAATGGAAGATGGAGAAGAGGAGCAAGATGAAGAGAAATGTTAGGAAGTGGAGCAACCAATAATTTCCTTACATGTTATAGTAGGCACCATTTCTTCTAAATTACAATAAATGAAATTTTAGGCAAGTATAAAAGAAGAATAATCAATTTCCTAGTTAATGGGGGCAATACTCATAACTTTATTGATACGAAGTTGGAGAGTAAATAAAAGTGTTTGATTGAGAAAATGAATCTAATAACCATTTTAGTAGGGGTTATTTACAAATTAGATGTCAAAAGAGGTACAACTATTTAAAATGGATGATTCGTGATCATCAATTCAACACTAGTGATTTGATCCTCGGCACTAAAGAAAGTGATATGGTTTTGGGTTAGCAATAGTTGCCAACTTTGAGTGACATCATTTTCAATTAAAAGACAAGGTGGATGAGGATTGATTGGAATAGAAAGAAGATAAAGCTAAGAAGTGGGAAGTATAAAGGATTGCCTAAAGTGAAGGGCAAAAGTATAGACATGTGTTAGAAAGGAGTTGAAGTGGAGTGTCATTTTTTTATTGCAATAAGATAACCATTTATAACGGTAAAGTGCACCACAAATCTTTTTCAAGGCCATAAAAGTGATTATATTCAAAAACTTATCCGACAGGGAAGTAAATACACTACAAACACTTTTAGAAGAATATTAGTATAAATTTTAAAAATATTGAGGCTTACCACCTTCAAGACTTCATGATCATTGAATTAATTTGAGAAAAGGGATAGAGCCAATTAGTTTGAGTCCATATAGATATGCTAGTGTGTAAAAAGGGGCAATATAAAAATTAATTAAGTTGATGTAACAAGGAATAATTTAAGAGTATAAACTTTTTTCCTTTCCAGTAATTTTTGTTAAAAAGAAAGATGATTCATGGAGATTTTGTGTGGACTATAGAACTTTAAATAAGAGTACTAACAAAGACAAATTTCTTTTTCCATTGATAAATGAACTGTTAGATGAATACTTTTAATTAGTCAAGAGAAGCTACAATAGCACTACTAAACTCAAGCAAGCCATAGTGCATATAATAGTCTTTGTTTTCCCAAGCAAACCTTGGTGATACAGGCTGATGCATTAGGACAAGGGATTGGGGAAACTCAGGGCCATCCCTTCTCTTATCTCAGTAAGATCTTGTTTACTAAATATACTCTTTTTTTATCTATAAGAAGGAACTTTTAGCTTTAGTCATAACTAGCAGATAGTGGTCTCATTATATCACTGGTAGGCATTTTATCATCCAAACTGATAATAAGATTTTAGTTATTTACTTGATTAATAAATTACAACACTCTTTTAAATAGGCTTGGCAAAACTTACTCGGTTTGACCTGAACTGGCCTGAAGTCAATGGGCCCAGCCTAAGGCGATTAGATTTAGGCTAGCTTAGGCCTCTTTTTAATTTTGAGAATTAGGTTGAGCTCAGGCTTGGGCTTCCTAATCCGATTCAAAGTTTAAAATTTTTAAGTGAAACTATATCATTTTGAGTAAATGACATTGTTTTTTATTTTAAAAATTGAAAAATATATTTAATCAAGCTTAATCAAACTTTAAGCCACTAAGCCTAATCGAGCTTGAGCTTGGACTTGAAGCCTCAAGCCCTTCCAGACTTCAAGTTGAGGTTGGGCTTAAATCTAAATTTTCAGGTAAGGGTCAGACCTAAGTGGGCCTGAGTTTGGCCTGGTCTATTTCTATCAAAACTATTAGAATTTAATTTTAATATCAAACAAAAAAGGAAGTAAACAATAAAATAACATATATCTTGAGTTTTTAGTGCTGACTTATGTACCATGGTTGCTTCCACTATTCATACTGGTTTATTGCAATAATTCAGAGGAATTGGAAAACTAATAGAGTTCTAAAAGAGCTCATACAAAAGTTAAAATATGGTACCAACTTGAATTCAACTTATTCTTGGATTGATGATAGTCTTTAGAGGAAAAGAAAAGTTGTGAAGGGTAATAATGCAACTTTAGAAACTCACATTATATTTCCATTTCATAATTATATTGTTGGGTAACATTCTAGGTTCCTTTGCATACATAAGAAGATTCAACTATACTTCTTTTGAAATTAATGCAAGCAAACGTCAAATGATCTATTAGAAATTATGAAGTTTGCCAATGTAATAAATGTGAGCTTATTTCTATACCTAGCTTTTGTGAATTCACACACTTTTTTTGTTTTTTCGACTTAAACCTTTACCTATTTCTAGCCAGGTATAAATAGATGTTAGCTTGGATTTTTGTGAAGGGTTTACTAAAATTAGATGGTTATGTTGTTATATTAATTATAATTGTTCGCTTAAGTAAATATGTTCACTTTATTCCTTTAACTCACCTCTATATAATAGCTACAATAGCTCATTTTATATTGATCATATCTATAAATTACATGTTATACCTTTGTATTTGGTGAATGATTGTGATCCACTCTTTACCTGTCTATTTTGGACTACATTTTTTATACTTAAATGTGTTCCATTACATCACTCTCTAATCTATCATCCATAATTAAACGGTCAAATAGAATTCTTAAATTATGTTTTAAAGATATACTTACGTTGTATAACCAGTGAATGTTCCCATTATTGGCATTATTGATTGTCCTTGATTGAATGATGGTATGATACCACCCATCATTCCACCATACAATATTCTCCTTTTAAAGCTCTATATATCCTCCTCCCATTCAATTTCATTATCTTGCTAATGATTTAAAGGTTTTGGTGGTTAATCAGATGTTATGTAATTGTAAGGTGGTAATGAAATTAATTCATTTTCATATATTTTAAGCTCATAATAGGATGATACAACATATTGATAAACACAAAACTAAAAGAGAATTTTAGGTAAGAGATTTATCTTACATTTATGAATAAGATTTTTAAAGAGGGAGCTATTGTTGCCATAAAAATATAGACATAAAGTTATGAAGAAGACGATCAATAGGGAAAGATTTAATATCATTTAAAGAAGAGGATGTGAAGTTTTTTATTGAAGAAGAAAAAATTCGTGATATACAACACTGTTTAAATAAGTGATAGATTAAGATGATAACATTTGAATATTTTCTATAATCTTACTGCATTAAGATTGGTCATCATCTATTTCATATATCACGTTTACCTTTTCCCACATATGAAATTTAACAATACTATCTTATATATCCTAACAAACCCAACAACATCATATATATGAAAAACCCTATGCCTTTCCTATTGAATAATAAGAAAAACAACACTTTTCATTATTCATTATGGTATTAAAGCCAACATTAATTATTTTGTTGCCATTTCACAAACATTTCCCTTTTGTCAAGCTTACATTCCAAAACACAACCAAACACTTCAACATACAATACCATTATAATTAATACACTACAAAAAAACATAACAAAATACTCCAACACACAGCATAACTAAACACTGCAGCACATAACACCAACACTAAGCTAATAATTTTATGGCAAACAACAACACTTCTACCCTGCCTTTTATTCAAATTAATAATTTTTTAACCACATCTTTAGACTCAACAAATTATCTTGTTTGGAAAAAAAACAAATTCGAGCAATTTTGACCATCACTAATCTTATTAGTTATATCTGGTAGCACTCTCACATCACTATTTGAGGTCTTTGATACCAATTTTCCCTCTCTAATTAACACCAAATGGCAAAAACTTGATAGCTTTATCTATTGCTCTCTTATTGCCTCACCATCTACTCTAATTATGCATCTCACTCTTAAGTGCCACACTGCTTGTGATCTATGGATCACCTTTGAGTAACATTTCTACAATAATTGACATCCCACAGATCTGTTCTCTAATAAAATCTCCTTACATTAAAGAAAGGGTCTATACCTATTACCGATTTTCTATCCACTGTCTCTAATATAACTAACAAACTTGCAGCTATTAGTGATACCATCACCTTAAATGACTTACCTGTTGAATATGAATCATTTATTACCACTGTCAAGCATTATGACTCCACTATTTCTTTTTGGTACTTCGAGCTAAGCTTCTTCTTTATCCTCTCCTATGACTTGCCATATTTATCCTTCCCTGAAACTGCATTTATCATCTCTTATATAGAAAATCATCATCTAATGGTAACAATAAAGGTAGCTCTTGATGCCCCTATAGAGGATGAATGAACCCTAATCAATTATAATAAAGGCGACTCTTAACGCCCCTATAGAGGAAGAAGGAACTCTAATTAATTTATGTCTTCCTACAATGCTTAGCAAATCGAGTCTTAGTATGGTCCTAAATTAATTCCTATAACTAATTTCCTTCCTAAGCCTAACCCACTTAATTTTCTTCTATTCAAGTCTCAAGCCTAGCCTAAATTCCTTACCAAAGCTTTCCTCAAACTCTTAATTTTAATAGATCTCTCTCCCACTGTCACATTTGTCGGTAATAGGAATGCATTCTTGTATATTGTCGTCTTCAAAAAGAACTTTATGGTTTCGAACAAGCTCTACATGTATGGTTTCAACTTTATCAATTCAATTTCACTTCCCCCATATCTAAGAAATCTATTTTACTTTATATCATTCTCTCTCGTACAATCTTTCTCTTAGTCTATGTGGATAATAGATTGGCTACAGATTCTTTACCAACCTTTATAAACTCCTTGATTCATGATCTTCACACTGCCTTCTCTATTAAAGACTTAGGTCCTCTACATCACTTTCTCAGCTTTAAAGCTACTCCCACATCTCATGGCATTCTTCTTACTAAAACTTAATGCACTAAAGATTTTCTTCATCATACAAGCGTTGACTAATCTAAATTTGTTGACACACTTATCACTACCACCCTTACCCTATCTAAGAATCATGGTCATTCTCCTCTAGATACTATTGAATATTGTAGTACTATTAGTGCTTCCTAATATTTTGATGTCCAATTCAAAATGAACAAATTATCTTAATTCCTATATTATCTTGTAGACATTCATTGGACTACCATCAAACAAATTCTATGATATCTTAAAGCCATCCCTCTCAAGGCTTTCACTTCACTTATACCACACCACTACCTTTACAAGGTTACTATAATATTGATTGGACTAATTGTCTTAATGATCTTCATTTTTCCTTGGGCTACTGTACCTTTCTTGTTAGTAATTTTATTTCTTAGATTGTTAAGAAATAACCTACTGTCTTTAAGTCTAGCACTGAAACTAAGTACTAGAGCATTGATTTTATCGCTACTGAATTATGTTAGATCACCTCCTTACTCGGTGAGATAAGTTTGTCCCCCATCACAGCTACTCTAAATTGTGACAATTTTGGTGTTAACATTTCTTGCTACTAGTTTGGCCTTTCATGCTCAAATAAAACACACAGAGATTTGGCATCCATTTTATTCGAGACCTAGTTGCTAAAGAGGCTCACATTATCAATCCTATTTCTTCATGATTTCATCACTAAGGCCTTAGCTTCATCTGCCTTTCACAAACTTCATGATAAGCTTACTCTTGCTAGCATTCATGGGGGATGACAATGTATAAAGATTTGCTATAATCCTAATTATATTAAGATTGTTTATGATCTAAGATTGGCAATCATCCATTTCACATATCAAGTTTATCCTTTCTCATGTATACACTGTAATGATACTATCTTGTATATTTTAACAAAACAACAACATAATGTAAATAAATTTCTTTTGCCTTTCTTATTAAATAATAAGAAGAACAATTCTTTTCTTTATTCATTATAAGATGATAACAAGTATAATAATTTCATTAACCTTTATGTACCAAATAATTAACTTGTTAAAAGGGGTTGCAATGATTAAAGATGATATAAAAAAATAACGTAACTTCTCTCAACTACTTTTTTTTAATAAATAGTCCCAATTCCACAAAATTAGTACTTCAACATTAAAGAACGTAATAGATAGAGTGTAAATCAAAAGGATTAATGTGTGATTAATGTCTATTTCATCACCATTAAGTGTTAAAGGAATAAAAGCAATTACTCTTTTGAATTTCTCAATCATACTTATTAAGTCAAAATTATCTTTGGAAATAAAGATTGAAAAGGTGTTAAAGTTCCAAGCAAATGATAGTTTTTTACATTAAAAAGTAAAAAAAAGAACTAAAGAGACCATGTGAATTGAACTTTTTAGGATCTACCAGATAACACCAAGGAATGAAACAAATGATGGTTATATAACACCGCTATATAAAAAGCAAAGCCTCACAACTTCTCACTCTTTCCACTATGAAATCATGGTCATCCTCCCCTAAATTGTACTGAATATATCATAGTACTATTGATACTCTTAAATATCTTTGTCTTACTCATCTTGATATCCAATTCGTAGTAAACAAGATATCTCTATTCTGGCAGTGTCCTACTAAAATTTACTACACTTTATCATATGAATTCTATGGTATCTTAAAATGACTTCCTCCTATGGCTTTCGCTTTACTAGAACTACACCACTTCCCTTAGAGACTTATTGTAATACTACTAGAAGAGCTATCTTAATGACCGTCATTCTACCTAGGACTATTATATCTTTCATAGTACAACATTGAAGCTGATTATCAGAGTATTGCTCTTACCCCTATTGAATTATATTAGATTAGCTCCCAATTTGAAGAGATATGTTTGTCTCTCATCACACAAACTATATGGTGTGATAATCTTAGTGTTACATTTCTTCCTATTGATCTGACCTCTCATGCTTGAAAAGAAACACATTGAGATTTACGTCCATTTTGTTCAAAATCTGGTTGTTAAAAAGGCTCTCTTTCTCAAACATATTTCATTTACTACTTAAATTGCTAATGTCATGACTAAAGCCTTAAATTTATCTACTTTTCATAAACTTTAAGATAAGCTCACTCTTATCAGCATTTATGAGCTTGAGGGGGGTTAGTAATGTCTAATGATTTTCTACAATCCTAACTACATGAAGATTGTTTATTATATAAGATTGGTCATCTTCCATTTCACATATCACATTTATCTTTTCTCATATATACACTATAATGACACTATCTTGTATTTTTTTCAAACACAACATCATCATCTAATTGAATGGCATATGCCTTTCTTATTAAATAATAAAAAAGAACAATGGTTTTCTTTATTCATTATAAGATGATGACAAATATTATAATTCAATTAATCTTTCTATAACAACTATTTGATTAGTTAAAAGGGGTTGTAATAATTAAAAATAATATTAACAAAATAACTTAACTTCTATCAAGTTTTTTTAATATTCCCAGTAACATAAAATTAGGATTTTAATATTAAAGAATATAACATATAGAGTATAAATCAAAAGGATTAATGTGTGGTTATTATTTATTTCATCGCCATAAAGTATGAAAGGAATAAAAGCAATTCTACTTTTGAATTTCTCAATTCTGCTTTTTAAGCTAGAACTATCTTTAGAAAAGAGTTTGAAAAAGTTTTAGAGTTCCAAGTAAATGATAGTTTTATACATTAAAAAAATAAAAGAAAGAATTAAAAAGACTACATGGACAGAACTTGTTAGGATC
The DNA here is from genome assembly GCA_027568895.1 of Erythroxylum shatona. Classification (NCBI taxonomy): domain Eukaryota; kingdom Viridiplantae; phylum Streptophyta; class Magnoliopsida; order Malpighiales; family Erythroxylaceae; genus Erythroxylum; species Erythroxylum shatona. The sequence continues at coordinate 11,670 of JAOSBK010053546.1, forward strand.
TATTAGATAACACCAAAGAATGAAATAAACGATAGATGTATGACACCTCTATATAAAAAAAGCAAAGTCCCACTACTTCTTACTCTTTCCACTATGAAATAATGGCCATCTTCCCTCTTATCCTATTGAATAGCGTAATACTATTGGTACTTTATAACATCTTTATGTTACTCATCTCGTTATCTAATTTACAATGAACAAGGTATCTCAATTCTTATGGTGTCCTATCGAGATTCCTTGGACCATCGTCAAACAAATTATGTTGTATCTTAGAGCCACTCCATCCTATGGCCTTCACTTTATTAGAATGACTCCACTACCTTTATAGATTTACTATAATGCTAACTAGACTAGTTGTTCTAATGATTATTATTCTACCTTAGGCCACTATATCTTTCTTAGTAGTAATATTATTTTTTTAGAGTGCTAAGAAATAATCTATAGTCGTTAGGTCCAATATGAAAGCTAAGTACTAGAGTATTACTCTTATCGCTATTGAAATATGATAGACCTCCCTACTTGGTGAGATAAGTTTGTCTAATATCATACATACTCTATGGTGTGACAATCTTGGTACTACATTTCTTGCTACTAATATGGTCTCTCATGCTCAAACAAAGCACATTGAAATTGACATCCATCTTATGCAAGAGTTGGTTGCTAAAAGGACTTTCTTTTTCAATCATATTACTTCTTCTGCTTAAATTGTTAATGTCATAACTAAAGCCTTAACATCATTTTCCTTTCACAAATTTCAAGATAAGCTCACTCTTTTCAACACTCGTAATGTTGAGGGAGTTGAAAATTTTTTAAGATACAATCCTAACCATATGAAGATTGTTCATTATCCAAGATTGGTCATCATCCATATCACAAGTCACATTTTTCTTTTCTCATGTATACACTGTAACAATACTATCTTGTATATCCTAACAAATAAAACAACACTATGTATATAGAAAGCATTATGCCTTTGCTATTAAATAATAAGACAAAAAACACTTTTTGTTATTCATTATTAGATGACGACAAATATAATAATTCAATTAATCTTTGTGTAATAACTAGTTAATTAGTTAAAAGGTGTCGTAACGATTAAAAATGATATTAACAAAATAACATAAATTATTTCTACTTCTTTTCCATTTTTTTAATATTCACAATTCCCTAAAATTAGGGTTTCAAAATTAAATAATGTAAAAGATGGATTATAAATCAAAAGGTTAAAGTCTGTTCAATCACTATAAAGTATGATAGGAATAAAAGCAATTATGCTTTTGAATTTCTCAATCATAGGTATTAAGCCAATATTATCTTTGGAAACAAAGTTTGAAATAATTTTGGAGTTTTAAGCAAATGATAGCTTTGTACATTAAAAAATTTTTAAAAAAATGAACTCAAAAGACCATGTGGATTAAAGTTGTTAAGATTTACCAAATAACACCAAAGAATGAAACAAATGATAGTTGCATGACTCCTCTATATAAAAAAGCAAAGCCCCGTTACTTTTCACTTTTTTTCAGTATGATCTCATGGTGATCCTACCCCTAATCTTACTAAATATCATAGCATTGTAGGTACTCTCCAATATCTTTACCTGAGTTGTCCTGATATTCAATTGGTAGTGAACAAGATATCTCAATTCTTGCAGTGTCTTACCAATATTTATTAGACCACCATCAAATAAATTTCACAATATCTTAAAGTTATTCCCTCTTATGACCTTTACTTTGCTAGGACCATACCACTGCCTTATGGGCTTCTTGCGATACTGACTAGATTTATTCTCTTGATGATTATTGCTTTTTCTCGAGCTATTATATCTTTCTTAATAACATTTTTATTTCTTAAATTGCCAAGAATTAACATACAATCACTAGGTCCAGCATTGAAGCTGAGTAGCAAAGAATTGCTCTTGTTGCTACTAAACTATGTTGGATCACATGCCCTATGCGATGAGATAAGTTTTCCCCACATTATACCTAATTTGTAGTGTGACAATCTTGATGTTACATTTCTTACCACTAATTCAGCCTTTCACGCTCGAACAGAGCATATCGAGATTGACATCCATTTATTTAAGACATCTCTTTGTCAAACATTTTTCTTTGTCTTTTAAAAATATTAATGTCATGATTAAATCCTTAATTTCATCTGTCATTTACAAACTTCAAGAGCTTAAGAGGGGTTAATAATATCTGAAGATTTTCCACAGTTTTAACTATATGAAGATTGTTTATTATCCAAGATTAGTCATCATCCATTTCACATATCACATAAACAACCTTATGCATTTCCTATTAAATAATGAGAAGAACAATACTTTTCATTATTCATTATAAAATGATGACAAATATAATAATTCTATTAATCTTTGTGTAACAACTAGTTGATTAGTTGAAAGGGTCATAATGATTATAAATGATATTAACAAAATAATAAATTTCTCTCTACTTCTTTTCTTTTTTTCTTTTGAATATTCCTGATTTCTTAAAATTAAAGTTTCAACATTAAAGTATGTAACAGATAGAATATAAATCAAAAGGATTAATGTGTGATTACTATCTAATGCTTGGCCATATGAAAGGAGTTAAAGTAATTCTGCTTTTGAACTTCTCAATAATGCTTATTAAATCAGAAATATCTTTGGAAATAAAGCTTGAAAAAGTTTTAGAGCTCCAAGAAAACTACACTAAAAATATTTATAAAGAAAACCAAAAAGACCATTTGGACTGAACTTACTAGTATCTAACAGATAACACCAATGAATGAAACAAATGATAGGTGCATGACACCCCTACATTAAAAAAAAGAAATGATCTTTTACAAGCTATCCCAAAGAATGAAAAAAATGGTAGCTGCATGAAAGCTCCAATGACTAGCATCCCTTTCACAAACTATACTAACCAATTTTCTTTTTCATGCTAGAGAAAAAGGATATGTCCATTTTTGTAATTTAAAAACAGAGTTTATGCTTAACCCCCAATTCCTATTTTTGATTCAACAACGACCATTTTCTTTATTCCTTTGATTTATTCTTTGAAATTGGAACTTACTTATTGTTCAAGTATATTTTGAGTCGATTGTCCACTTAGGCTCTCTATGATTCCTCTTAGTGTTGCAACCATATGGTTAACTATCACCAATCAGCAAGAAAATAGCTTATATGGAACTTAAAGTTTAGCAACTTTGAGCACTTAAGTATAGATAAACTAAGTAGTGTTTTCTACATTGTTATCCTTTATCTACAACTAAGTGTGACTGCTCTCTTCTTTCAGGTGCATGATTTGCATTAGTGTCATATGTGCTAGTTGTGTTAATATATTCTTGACAAGTTAGAAATATTCTACTTCCAAAATTGGAGCCAATTATGGTCTTGATTTGTAACTATAGAATTAGGCATTAGTTTCCATTATTAGTATCCTTCCTTATAATGTATAAACCAATCTTGTACATCATTATTTTTTATATGTGTGAATGAGAAATACAACAAAAATTCTCTCTATTTATTTCAATTTGGTATTAGAGCATGCTTCTTGGTTCTTGATCTAAATTGTATTTTTGAATCCCTTTTATAAATAAATGGGTAATAAAGCTGAAACTTCACGGAACAACCTTGTTCCTATTATAGTGTAATCTGAGGGAGTATTTAATGCAAGTATTACTCTTACTGAATCTAACTATGATGTTTGGTCATAGTTGATGAAGATGCACATTGCTAAAAGAGAAAAAGTCTCTTATATTTGTGGAAAACCAACACCACCTAAAGAATTTGAAGAGCGATATGAAAAGTGGTATGTTGAAAACCAAAAAGTTAAGAGATGTTTATTGATATCGATGACACGTGAACTCATGAAGACGCTACATTTGGTTGCCTACTGCTTATGCAATTTGGACAATATTCGTAAAAGTTTTCTATGATGGGAATGATGAACTGCAAACTTTTTCTCTAAACCAAAAAGCCTTTGGAGCTAAGCAGAATGAAAGACCACTTTCAAAATATTATGGTCAACTTGTTGATATTTTTCAAGAACTAGATCATCGAGACAAAGTTGATATGAAGGATCCTAAGGATGTTAAAACATACAGGCAATTCATTGAAAGATTGAGAGTGCATATATTCCTTGCTAGACTTGATAACTATTTTGAACAGGTCCATATAGATATTTTACGAAAGGAGCCAATTCCAAATCTAGAAGAATGTTATGCTTTAATTCGACATGAAGCTAATTGCAGAATTACATTTAGAGGATAATTTGAAATTTTAAAAATTACAGTAATGGTTACAAGGAATAAGCCAAGAAGTAATCGAAGTACTAAAAAACCTTTGTACAGATGTACTCATTGTAATGAATCTAGATACACAAAAGACTGCTACTATGAATTGGTAAGGTATCCAGACTCATGGGATCACAACAAATCTCGAAAGAAGAATAATGTTGGATCCTATTTTCGGAGCCCAACTCTTGTGGAATATCATACAACTTGAGTGTGTGTATTATCTTGTAGGGTTGTCTCAATGAACCCTCATTAGTCAACATCGGTTCATCTTCATTCCCTGATACCATGAGTGTTGAGCCTCAATCCCAAACTATTCTTATACTCAAGTAGTATTTTGCTGCTCAACTTCCATACAAAAATTGAAATTTGTAGAAATATGTCTCTAGTTTATATTGAAATAAGAATCGTCTCATTCAGATCTCTACAGAGCAAGATATCATCAAAATACCGAAGTATATTCAATGAAATCTCGTATTCCTACTCTTCCAACTAATACCTTTACTTTCTTTCCATCCATCTTTTTAAAATCAACATCAAAGGCTATTTATTTTTATGTAGAGATAGATAAATATTTTAGGAATCCAATGCTTCAAAAATCAGGTCATTTGGAGGTCAGACGACAAAGTTATGGTCAAAAGAGTTAAATATGTTCAGAGTTGGAAACCCTTCAGGTGGAATCGCAAGGAACAAAGGTGCGATCGCACCAATGAAGGTGAACTCGTGAGGAAGGCAGGTGCTATTGCAAGGAGAGCGATGCAATAGCAAGGAGGGAAGGTGTGATCACAAGAGCGCTTAGTGTGATTGCAAGAGTGCCCGGTGCAATTGCGACTGAAGTTGTCTCCCACATACATCCTATGTGACTTCACTAACTTTAAATGATCATAACTTTTAACTCCAATATCCAAAAATTATGTACTATATGCAGTTGGAAAGTTACAAAGATAAGCTACAACTTTTAAGAAGACATCTTTGCCTAATTCAGCCAAGATTCATCCACATTTTCCCCTGAAGTCAGAGCATAAAGTTTTCTCCTATGAAAACTTGAAATTTTCAATGTACAGCTTGGAATGTCATGAGCATAACCATTTAACTACCAACTTTACTTCATTAAACTCCTTAATCTCTACTCATTTGACTCATCACTTACAACTAATTCTCGTCATTCACAAAAATCCTAATT
>JAOSBK010053580.1:0-17125 GCA_027568895.1 Erythroxylum shatona
CTCTAAGAGTCTCAAAATTTGTCATGAAGTGAGAACTGAGTGTAGTACATTGGTGGATGAATGTAAAATTCATCTTCGGACTTTAGGAGAAAATTAGGATTGATGTAGATAGATTTTGGCAACGTTTCCTTCTTGATAGTTGTAGATCTTTATGTTATCTTTCCAACGGTATATAGTATGAAAATTTTGGACATTGGAGTCGAAACTCATGCCTAAAACATCTTCTGTGTTATTGTTCATAAACTTCTTCTGGGTTATTATTCATATCACATCTTATGTTCCATTTTTGATCCCTTAGAAGATTTAATTTGTCTTTTAGGTCTTCATAAAAGATGTATCTCTTAAAGTTCTCTTTCAATCCATCCTAAGAAAACCTAAATCAAATATCTGTAGAAGAATTTATGACAATTACAAGCTTCTTCTGTGTTACTGTTCATATTACATTTTCTATTCCATTTTTTATCCTTCAGAAGATGGAATTTGTCTTTGAGGTCTTCATAAAAGTTATATTTTTTGAAGTCGTCTTTCAAACCATCCCAAGAACACCTAAATCAGATATCTGTAGAGGAAGTTATAATAATTGCAAGCTTCTTCTGTGTTACTATTCATAAACTTCTTCTGGGTTACTGTTTATATTACATCATCTATTCTATTTTTGATCCTTCAAAAGATGCAATTTGTCTTTGAGGTCTTCATGAAAGTTTTATCTCTTGAAGTCCTCTTTCAAACCATCCAAAAAACATCTAAATAAAATATCTGTATGGAAAGTTATAACAATTTTTCCCTTCCTACTGTCTTTTTGCTATCTTCTGTGTTTTGCTATCTTTTATCTTTTTGGCCTATCTGTTGTTCTATTTTTGACTCCTCAGAAGATAGAACTGGTTTTTGAGGTCTTCATAAAAGTTGTAGATCTTGAAGTCCTCTTTCTAAACACATAAATAACACCTTGATACGATATCTTTAGGGAAATTTATAGCAATTTTTCTCTTCCTTCTATCTTTTTGCTATCTTCTATCTTTTTGGCCTGTTTTCTGTTCTATTTTTGACCCCTCAAAGGATAGAACTGGTCTTTGAGGTTTTCATGAAAGTTGTAGATCTTGAAGTCATGTTTCAAAACATATAAAGAGAACTTTGATCTGATATCTTTAGGGAAAGTTATAGCAATTTTTCCCTTCCTTCTGTTTTTTTGCTATCTTCTATCTTTTTAACCTATCTTCTGTTCTATTTTTGACCTCTCAAAAGATAGAGCTGGTCTTTGAGGTATTCATAAAAGTTATAGATCTTGAAGTTCTCTTTCGAACCATATAAATAACACCTTGATCCGATATCTGTAGGGAAAGTTATAGCAATTGTTTCCTTCCTTCTGTCTTTTTGTTATCTTCTGTGTTTTGCTATCTTCTATCTTTTTGTTCTATTTTTGACCCTTCAGATGATAGAATTGGTCTTTGAGGTCTACATTAAAGTTGTATCCCTTGAAGTCCTCTTTCGAACCATCTAAAGAACATCTAAATATAATATCTGTAGAGAAAGTAATGCCAATTGTAAAACATCTTCTGTGTTACTGTTCATAAGCATCTTCTGTGTTACTGTTCATAAACATCTTCTGGGTTACTATTTATCATGTATAGCCTGGTCTAATTATGACCCTCTCTATGACATAATTTGTTTTCAAAGTCTTCATGAAAGTTGTAGATCTTGAAGTCCTCTCCCAAACCATCTAAAGAACACTCCATTCTTACATCTATAGTGAAAGTTATGCCAATTGTCCAAAGACAGGTTCTATATGACTGAGGACAAAACCAGATTTGATTCTTTAGCCATAACTTCTTCTCTAGACACTTAAATGACTTGATTCTTGAACCATTGGATTCTTAAGACATTGATATACATCTCCACCAAAAATCGTAGTTATCTTAAATGAAATGAGAGAGATTGAGTAAAAAATATGGGACAGGTACAATGTGTGTGTTGTTAAATGATATGAACTAGTGTTATTCCACTGACCATACTTCAGTATTTTGATGATTTCTGGATCGGTAAAGCTCCAAATGAGATAATTCCTAATTTGTGGTGAACTAAAGACATTGAGCTACAAATGGTATGAAGAAATTGGAATCTAATTTAGTTTCTAAGATATTTAAATTTCGGATAAAAGTTGTGCATAGTATACTGATTTGGATAAGAGCAGTCCAAAAATGTTTGAAGTATATCTTCCGAATCACTGAACCGCATTAAATGATTTTGGTGTCATTAGAAACTTAAGACAATGGGGGACATCTTCTAGAATAAAGTGTTATGTTAAAATGTTCAACGATACTGTTGGCAAGACACTTAAGTATAAAAGATATAAGGCATAATTAGAAGGGAAAATAAGACAATTCTCAATCATTAAGGGCATAATTGGAAGAAGAAGTGTTGTCTTGTTTATAAATGAAAAAGAAAAATGTGAATGGAAGGAAAGTAGAAGAGAATAACGAAATGAGAAAGAAAGAAAAAGAGAGTTTGATTGTTGGAGAGAAAAGAAGAGGTTGAGCTAGGGTTTCAATGGTGTTAACCTTCAAAAGAGATTTTTGGAGTTGTTCAAGAAAGGAAAAAGGTAAAGGAAGAAAAGAGTTTCCATTTGAGCCAAAGATCCCTTCATTTGGTGAAAAATGAAGGTAAGATCATTTTGAATCTTTTGCATTTTTGGAAGGATTTTAGTTCATAGAGTTTAGAAAATGTTTGGGTTCAAGTATTCTAGAACCAATTTTTAGTGATTTGCGCTTAAGGGATTTTTTAATTGAAAACCCTATTGAGTGGAATTTTTGTTATTGTATAAAGGGATCAAAGAGACAAGAGGATCAAGAGAAGAGGCATGTTTGAGCAAGGCTATAAGCAAGGAAATCAAGGTGGGTTTCATGTTTATAATAGAGTAAATAAGCCACTACTGTTTTTCCTTAAAGCAAAGAAGTTTACTGATTTCGATTGCATCATAAGTGTTGCATATTTTGTTTTTGCATGATTTGTGAAATCTGCTATATGTTTGCTACATGAACTATGTAATGGTTTATAAAGAGATTTTTCAAGTGATTTCTGAAAAGAATAGCAAGTTTATGAAATCAAGTTTTGAAAGCGCATATGAAATATTGTTTGCTCATGAAACTCAAGTTTTCAAGAAGTGCCATTTTGGGCAACACAAATTTACAAGTCATGATATATGTGTTATGTGGGTTTGTGGTGATCCCTCAAGAAATGTTTAAGGCTTCTCCTACCTGTCTGCTAGTGGCATAGAGCTCCTTCATGGACTCTCAAAAGTTCACAGCTACGCAAGACCATTACGTGGGATTGCGTTAGTACGTTCTGTTCACGGCTACACATAACCCTTATGGGAAATGTGTAGTACGTTCTGTTTTGGATCCACCCAAACCATTCCGATGTGCTTATGTGGTTATGATCTGTTGACAAGTTTAATGCATGTATGATTTATCATTGCTCATGAATTGTTTGATAAATTGAAAATTTTAAGAAACAAGTGTTTGAGGAATTTATTTCGAAATTACTATGGTTTCAAAAATGTACAATGGCAATGAGTTTCGGAAATGGTTTCTGTTTATTTTCCATTATAAACTGTTACCCACGAGTTGTTTAGCTCACCCTCATTCTCCTCCCCATGTCCAGGTGATGAACAAAAGATGGAGTAAAAGAGGGTCAAGACCTAACGTCGATTATGCACATTTTTGTATTTTTAAGCTAGATTTTGTAAGCATGAGGGTTTAGTTGCATTTCAAGGATTATTAGTTCATGTAACTTTTGTACATGGAGATTTGAGACATTGATGTATTGTGGCTTGAAATGCCATTAAAGCCTTGTAATTTTTTTTTGATGTTTGATTGTCGTGGGCACGCCACCTTTGTGGGATGATGCCTAATAAGAGCTCATGGAAATAACCCTATAGAATAATACGCTCAGGCTTCATGTTTTCGCAAGAGTTAGGTTCTGGAAATCGATGCCTAACATTGTGTATATTGTTTATACGTTGATGTGCGTAAAGAAATACTTATATATTTGTGCATAATTGTGATATATGAAACTGTATTTTTGTATCATATAGAGGAGCACATTGGACACAATCAGACATTGCTGGACCATCCAGGCAATAGCATATTGGAGTGTACTGTAAGTAACCTAAGATGGTTTTACCATGATTTATTGTATTTATTTACTGAATTGAATTTGATATTGAATAATTGTGTACTGAATTCCAAACAATAATTGTCCGAGGTGTTCGATGCATGTAAATAACATTGGAAGTGCTACTTGTATGTGAATGAGAATGACTAATTGAATTTGCTATGTATTGATTGTGTTCTGAATTCCGAACATGAATTGTCCCAAGAGTTTAATATTTTGGTATGTATTGGAAGTGTTATGAATTGTTGAAAAACTCTACATGATATTTGAATTCTCAACGAAAGTTGAATGCCAGACTTAGGTCTGATGATTATAAGATTCTAATTATGCATCATTTGTGGTTGTTATACATGGTAAGTTCTGTAATTTATGCATTTCATAAAATGCATGCTCGGATAAAGGCGTTGTAACTAGGGTAGCTAGTTTGATAGAGCTTTGAGCTTGATTTTTTGCACATATAGCTTTGTTACGTGATTTCTATCTACATGTAGAGCTTTTCTCAGTGATATATGTTTCTGACTGAACCCAATGGGCTAGTATTTGTATCTATATGTGAAAGGCACTTGGTCATAATAATAATAACGAATGTGGAGTCTCATATGCATCTGTATATATAAATAATCATGATTTGCCATGGTAATGTGTGTATTTGGATTATACAATAACTTAATGATTATATGTGAATTATGTGATCTTGTGTGATTGACCTGGATGATATCATCAATGATGGTTCACTCATTGAGTTCGCAAAACTCGTAAAAATTGCAACGTGGCTTTTCAGGTACAAGACAGGAGACCTAGTTCCTTAGACTGGACTAAAGGCACCTGTTTGATTAAGATAGACAGGATTAAGTTTTGTACAAGGTTTTGTAAATATTTGTTAATGGATACAGTGCAAGCTTTTGTTCAATAAATTTAGTGTGAGTTTTTTGACAATCAATGAAGGGAATGTTTTTAATTTGATGAATTTTAAATTATGTTAGATGATGCTATGTTAAGTTGGATTTATGTTCACTCTAACATGCCATTATCATAAGATATGTACTTGAATGTCCTTGGGTGTTTGGGTATATACTCTATGGTTGTGGGATGTTGCAATAACACTATTGGCTCAATAATGTTGGGAACTAATCTAAGTTTAGTGATGAGTTTATTTATTCAAACTTCTTTATTTGTTACCTCTAACATTAAAACGTATTCTACCTTAGTGACCATCACAAGGAATGGCTTAAAACCTACTCATTATACTCAAAACATAATTTATTTTATCTCTCTCTTCTTATGTCTTAGTAAACATAATCTATGAGAGAGAAATCCCATGTGATAAAGGTAAGAATCCTCTCTTAGAATTCTCCACGATAAACCAATTTAACACTTTGTCTATGTATGTGGATTAGGATAAACCAAGCATACTCTTTGATTACCCCTATAGATCTTTATTCTCATAGTATAGGATGCTTCTTCTATATTCTTTAGGGAGAAGTATTTGATAACCAAATCTTTACATATTGGAGCATTCATATGTTATTTCTAATTAGCAATATGTCATCCACATAAAACACTAGGAAGAGGATTGCACTCTGACTAATATTCTTATAAATATAGTCACCATATTTTTTATAAAATCAAACTCTTTAAAAATAGATGTTCCCATTTTGTGATGCTTATTTATGTCTATAAATAGACTTTTTTCAACTTACATACTTGATTAGGAAATCTTTTGGATAAAAAACCTTTAGGTTATGTCATATACACATCCTTTAGAAAATTCCCATTGAGGAATGTTGTTTAGAAATCCATCTACTAGATTTCATAATCATGATATAAAACTATAACCAATAAGATCCTAATGGACTTAAACATAGCTATTAGTGAAAAGGTTTCGTCAAAGTTAACTCCTTATTTTTATTTGTAACTTTTAGCTTGCTTTATATGTATATACATTACCATCCATGCAAAGTTTTCTCTTGAAAACCCACTTGTATCCAATAGGTACATTACAATGAAGATCATCCACCAAAGTCTACACTTGCATGCCATTTTAAATAATCAATGTCTAACATTTTTTCCCTAACATGTAGTAGGATAATAATCTAAGTGAAACATTTCCTTTGCTTTTCTCAATATAGATGTAATCTAGTAGGAGGATGACACACATTACTAGTGTATCATAGACTATATATCTCTTAAACCCTTAGTAGTATGTCATATGTATCAACTTGAGGTTCCTGCTCCTTTTAGATTTAAATTCGTAGTTCTTGAACTTCTCTGATTTCTACCTTAGTCCCACTAATTTCCTTAAGAATAAATTCTATTTTTAGGAATATAGCATACCTTGAATAAAAACATTTTACTTAAGAGGACAATAAAATTGATATCTGACATTCCTTGAAAATAAATTCTTAGGAATATAGCATTTCTTAAGATAAATACCTTTTATTTGAGGATAAAATTGATATTTGACACTTTCTTTCAAATACCCCATAAGTTTAAATTTATCTGACTTAGCTTGAAGCTTATCAAAGTTTATATGTTTCATATAAGCATCACTTGTCCAAATATTTAGGTATGAGAAGTCTAATATACTACCATTCCATATATCCCACGAAGTCTTATATACTAACTTAGATGGATTTCTATTTAGATGGTAAGTAGTAGCTTTAAGGACATATCCCTAAAAGGAGAAAGAAAGGACTACAAGAGTCATTATGGAATGTACCATATGTAATAGAGTATGATTTCTTCTTTTAGATACTCCATTATATTATGGAGTTAACAAGATGAGTATATTATGAGAGAATCCCATTCTCTTTTAAGTAACCAAGAAATCATAGTTTAAGTACTCACCATCTCAATTAGATCAAAGTGTTTTAAAACTGTAACCATTTTGTTTCTCAACCTTAAATCTAAATTTTTTTGAATCTTTCAACTGATTTTGACATTTGCTTCATCAAGTACATAATCATATTTGGAACTCTCATCTATGAACATCAAATATAAGTATCCGCCTTTGATGTAAGAAGACATAGGGCTAAAAACATTTAAATGTATAAGTTCTAGTAACTCATTGACATAATCTCCCTTTCCATTAAAGGGTAGTTAGTTCATCTTTTCCAATAAACGAGATTCATAAATTTCATATAATCCATAATAAAAAAGACTTATATATCCCTCTTTATGTAACTTTGTGATTCTAGTTTTCTTGATATGACCTAACCTACAATGCCATAAATAAGATAGATTTTGGTTAATTAACTTTCTTTTCTTTATTTGCGTTAAATATTGGCGTTTTAGGATTTAATTAATAAAAATCATTTATAAAGTATCATTTATTAATACAAATCATTTATTAATAGAACAATACATATTGTTAATAATAGAGAAAAATTCATTAAAATCTAAATAAGAAATTGAAACAATGTTTCTAGTAATAACTGGAACATAATAACAATTATTTGTTTCTCGATCAAGGCCAGAAGACAAAGCTAAACTACAAATTCCTATAGCTAATGCAGTAACTTTTACTTTAGTGCTAACTTGTAGGTCTACTTCATCTTTCCTCAATAATCTATTCCTTATTAACATATGCATATTATTACAAATATGAGAAACACTCAATATAAAATACCAAACAATGTGGACTAGAAGTAGAAATATTGATATTAGTCATACACATACTTGAAGATGGAGTTATCTTAAGCTTTTTATCTACTAGGCTAGTAAGATAAGTTATGTAGTTCCTTTTCTATTATCCATTGACTCGATAATGAAAACATGTTCCTTTATCATTACTCTTCTTATTTGACACCATATTTTAGCTTTGCTATTTTAGCAAAAGCTTTCTTCTTCTTATTATTTTTCTTCTAAGAGTCCTTTTTCTTGCTCTTGGAAGAATCCATACCATAAATAGAAATGAGTTCCTTCTTAAAACATCCTTCTACATTCTTGACCATATTTAGTAGTTCAAGCAATTGCACATCCTTTTGGTTCATATGGAAGTTTATAATGAACTCTGAAAAGCTAGAATTAAGAGATTACAACACTTTATCAATGCTTAACTCATAGTCTATGACAAAACCTAATTGGCCTTATTTTTTTAATATAGACAATCATCTTCTATATGTATAGCTCTAATGAACATCCTTTTTCCATGCTACATTAAAATAATATTTTAGAAAACTGATGTCTTTCTACCTTGCTTTATGCATAAAACAACTCTTTAGGATGTAAAATTATAGCAGGAGCATTTATATTCTCATACTACCTTTGAAGCTCAAGAGATATACTAGCCAATATTGCACTTGTTTATTATTTAATATAACTAATATAATAATGATATTTCTCCCGAACTTCATCAGTTGCATTTGAACTAGGATCAAAAGTAGTGTCAAGAACATATAATTTCTTTTCTTGCTAATGAAAAACTCTCAAATTGATTCTAGTAAGCTTGTTAGCATCCATGATGCTCCTTGGGGACAAATTGGTACATATATTTTCTAAAAATTCAAAGATATAAAGGAGTAAATATTAGTTTATGCCACAAAACTGAAAAATAAAGACTTCAAAAAATATTTGCCACTATTTTATTCAAAACAATTTCCTTCATTGTTCAATTGAGAAATTATCAAATAATTTTTGAATGGGCTAAGTTCCCACTCAAATTTTGATAATCTTAAGTCACTCAATAAATTAATTAAATTTGAATTAGGTAGATAATATTTTTACTAATAACATCTTATATGAGTTCTAGATCCATTAGGTGGTAGTGCTTTACTAAATTATATCTTATATATTATTAATAATCTTATCTCTATATTCATATATGATAAGTGGTAATTTAGTCATTTTTAGTCTCATACTTAATGCATTTTGCTTTTTTATTGAAATATTTTTTATTGATCATGGTACTTAAGTAGTTCATATTTTGTTTCTAGGTCCTATTCACTCCCTTGTAAATAGAAGGAACAAAATTTTTTTTAGCTAACACACGTGTTAAGTAGCACGAAGATCATTTTGATGGCACACACTCGTATTTGTGTAAAAAATAACTTTGAAAACCATTTCCCATCTATTTAAAGAAAATTTTCATCAATATGTCTTTGTTGATGCCCATATATCTCCTAGAGTTTAAATTTCAAACTTCAAAAGATAAGATTGAGTGACAGAAGATAGAAGAGGCTCGGGAACCCCAAGTAGAAATCCTAAAGCATCATAAATGATGAGAAGCCATTAAGGAAATCCCTTTATAGTAGATTTTCATCAATATAGAGTGAATTTTTAAAGATTTTTGGGATTTCAACGATATCATCTTTGATTTTTAGTTTTTTCTTTAGTTTTGATATTTCGTTTTCTATGATTATTAACTAAATTATTTTTGGTATCTTAATTAGATGAACTTGAGGAAGGGCCTTATAGTGATTTTATTTTATTTTAATTTATTCTCTGGTTTCAATGGAATTCAATTATGTGTTCTTATTTATTCTTAAATTAGTATTTCTGACATGTTAAATCATTTCTTATAATTGAGATTGAAAATCAAATGCATGAATAGATTTAGCACAATTGAAAAAAGTTGCATGCAAACTTAGAGATAAATTAACAAAGATCTTCTATATTATGGTCAAACCTAATAGTGACATTCATAAATCGATTAATATGATTCTAAGGTTTTGATTAGAAAGAGACTTTAATTAATCAACCTAGAATTAGGTGTTACTCGTCTTGATAAAGATATTAGCATAATTGAAGCATTTTATGGTATAATGAACTTTAGAATAAATTGTTCATGATATTGATTACAAATGAATGTTGAACTATGTTCTATTGATATTGACAAATGCTTATAACTTTGATCATGATATGAAGAATTGTGATAAGTGTGTGTTATGTTTTGAAATGATTATATGATATTCCTACATTTAGAATGTACTTCTGGAATGACTTAAAAAGAGATTGTATTTTTAAATGTTACTTTTAATATGATGCAAATTATAAAATATGAGTTATAGCTCTGAATGAAGTGTTACTTTCATTGAGATGAATGTTATTCATTAATATATATGTGTTCTATTTTGAGTGAACGCATCGATAATGATTCATTCACTGAGTTTGTAAAACTCATCAAAATTGCAACGTTGATTTTCAGGTACTAAGAGGAGACCTTGCTAGTAGAACAAACTAACTGAAATTTAGTACTATTCATTTTGGATCAAGATATGACTCAAAGGTCTGGTCAGTTTTCATCTGAGGATTTTAGATAGAGTACTTTGTATAGTTTTCATTTCATAAAGAATCTTTTGTTTAAAATAGTGTCATCACAAATAGTTTTTGTATTGTAAATATATGGATGGTTTATAATGAAATAACAGTGTAAAACATGTTTTGTTAATGAAATGTGATAAGTTGTTTTTATGATTACTCATGATATGTATGATGCCATATTAAGTGAATGTGACTGCTCTAACATGCCATTCCCATAGTGTTGACCCCCAAAATTTTCTTTTAGGAGTTAGTTTTCCTTTAGGTCTTTGTTAGTAGATTTATTACATGGGGTAGTTAAATCAAAAGTAGTAAGAAGGCATAAAAGGGTATTTTGGGTAGCTTACTTAAGTTTAAAAACCATAAGGTATTAAAGGAAGGGCAAGGTGGGCTTTTCTCAATCATTAAGGGTAAAATGTGAAGAAAGAAGTGTTGTTTTTTTCCTAAAGAGGGGGAAAAACGAAAATGGGAAAGAAGGAAGTGAAATAACAAATTAAAGAGAGAGAGAGAAGAGAGATTTCGGTGGTTGAGAGGAAAGAAGAGAGTTGAGCTAGAGTTTCATCTTTTCTAAACCTTCTAGAGAGATTTTGAGGTTGTGCAAGAAGGGAAAAAGGTAGAGAAAGACAAGAACTTTCTTTGGAACCAAACATCTCTTCTTTTGGTAAAGATTTCAGGGAATCAAGAAAGACAAGAGGAGCGAGAGGGGAGGCACATTCGAACAAGTTATAATCAAGGAATTCAAGATGTGTTACATTTTTATAATTGAATAATAAGCCATTAATGTTTCTTTCAAGAAAAGGGAAACAAATGTTTTCAACTATTTTTAAAATGTGCATTTATTGTTCTTTAAATGCTTTGAGAAAGTGCTACATATGTGTGTATGAATTTTGTGGATGAACTATGAAACAAAAATGGAAATGATTTTGAAAGGATATCAAGTTTATGAAATCATGTTTCGAAAATGTGCCATTTGGGTAACAAGTTTCCAAGATGTGAGATGTATGATTATGTGGGTTTGTGATGGTCCCCTAAGTATGTCAAGTGCACTTTGACCAAAGGCTTCTACCTCCTGTTCACTAGTGACATGAAGGTCCTTCATGGACTCTCCTAAGTTCACGGTTACACAAGACCCTTATGAAAATTGTGTAGTACATTCTGTTTTAGATCCATTCAAATCATTTCGATGTGCTTATGTGTTCAAATGTGTTGGCAAGTTTGACGATGCATGAATTAAGTTGCTTATGAATTATTGATAAATTGAAATTTGGAAAATATATGTATCTTGACTCAATGTGAGTTCTAAATGATTTTTGCTTACTACCGATTATAAAATTGTTACCCACGAGCTTTACGCTCACCCCCTCCATTTCCGCTGCATCTTGAGGTGAAGAGCATGAGAATGAGTAACCAAAGGTTAAGGCATCACTCCGACTTTGCATACTTTTGTATTTTAAGCTAGTTTTGTAAACCAAGGCTTTAGTTGCATTTTGAGAAAATTATTGCTCATGTATTCTTTTGTATTTTTAGATTTTGAAATATTGTTATATTGTAGCTTGAAATGCCCCTTAAAGACTTGTAAAACACTTATCTTTTGATGAAAATAATATATGATAGTGTTTTGCTGATGATAATTCCAAATTGTTGAGTTTCATTTTCAAGTCTTCTATAGGGGTAAAATTCGTGTTCTGACTTTAGGGAAAACTAGATTTTGTCTTATAGAAAGTTGTATATTATCTTTCTAGCTTTCTAACGATATACAGTATGAAATTTTTGGACATTGGAGTTGAAAGTTATGATCTTTATAAGCGGTAATGCTTAGGAGTATAGTTTGTATCGTCTGATGACGTCATATCGTCTGGTGGTAATGTATCGTCTGATGGCGTCATATCGTCTAGTGGTAATGTATCATCTGATGACATTATATCATCTAATGCCATCATATCGTCTGGTGATAATGTTTCGTCTGATGACGTCATATCGTTTGGTGATAATGTATCGTCTGATGACGTCATATCATTTGGTGATGACGTCATATCGTCTGGTGCATTGTTTATTTTGTATCATCTGATCTAATTTTAACCCTTTAAATGATAGAATTTGTCTTCAAGGTCTTCATAAAAGTTGTAGATCATGAAGTCTTCTTTCGAACTATCCAAAGAATAGCTCAATCCAATGTCTGTAGAGAAAGTTATGCAAATTGTAACACAGCTTCTATGTACTGTTCATTTTGTATTGTCTGGTCCAATTTTGACCTTCTAGATGATAGAATTTGTCTTTGAGATCTCTATGAAAATTGTAGATCTTGAAGTCTTCTTTCTAATTGTTCAAAGAAAACCTTAATCTAATATTTGTAGAAAATGTTATACTAATTGTCCCGAAACAGGTTCTATATGATTGAGGACAAAACCTTGTTTGATTTCCTTTGGCCATAACTGTGTCATCCTACCTCTAAATGAGATGATTCTTATTTCTAAATAAACTAGAGACATAGAGCTACAAATGATCTGAAGGAATATAATTTTAACCTAGTCCCTAAGACTTACAATTTCTGGATGGGAGTTGGGTATAGTGTATTGTCCTAGTATAATAACAATCTAAAAAGGTTTTGGGCCCAAACTCCTAAAATCCTAAGCCAAATTGAATGATTTTGGTGTCCTTAAAAACTTATACAATGGGGAAAAAATGTTTTGAAGAAGTTGAATTGTAATCCTAGTTTGAGTTTTCCCCAAAATCTGTTCTGAAATAGGAGAAATGAGTTTGTTTGGATGCTTGACCGGTGTGGTCGCCACTCATGTGGGATGGTGACTAATGAGGGTTTTCTTAAAATAACCCTATAGGATAATATGCTTACGCTTTATAACTTCGAATGTTGGGCTCTAGAACCAGACCCAACATTTTATGGTATCAGAGCCTAGGTTCAGGTCTAGGTATAGGACTAGGTCTAAGAGTAGCTTAGGCATGAAATGGGTAATTTAAGACATGAAAGAAATGTGCATTATTTTAAAAGAATAACTTGCATTGTTTTAAATTATTTCACATGATTTGAAATTGTTTATACGATTTAAACTGTTTTGCATACTTTGAAAAAATTGTTTTGCATGAACTAAGAGTTTTCAATGGTTTTATATTGAGGGAGTGAACATGCAGCCTCGAAGGAGAACTCGAGGAGTTATGATTCGATCTCACTCTCGTCAAGGGAGCATGGATGAATCCTATGTCTAGTAAGATGTGGAGACACATTCTGCTCCAAATCCTGAGGCTCTTAGTATGCAACAGGAAGTGCCTCCACTTTCTCCATCGATGCCTCAAGCAAACCCCATGGATCCACAGTTCTTTCAGGCCTTTGCTTAGGCTTTCACTTATGTCATGAGCCAGGAGTCACAAGGGTCGTTGCAAGCTCCAGTAGATAAGAGTGGACAGTATGACAAGCTCCGCAAGTATGAAGCGGTAGAATTCAATGATACTACAAATCTGGAAGAGGCGGAAGGATGGTTAAAGAGGACCGAGAGTGTCCTACTTTAGATGAAATGCTCTGATGAGGAGAAACTAGATTATGCGGTGAGCTTTCTACTGGGAGATGCTCTTCATTGGTAGGAATAAGTACCCCACAGTCAGATTATGCCTCCAGTATTGTCATGGAGAGACTTTGTGGATGTGTTCAGGAAGAAGTACCTCTCCAGAGATTATGTACAAGAGAAGGCCAGTGAGTTTTAAATCTCACAGAGATTATGTACAAGAGAAGGCCAGGGAGTTTTAAATCTCACAGAGAGGGACATGAGTGTGAGTGAGTATGAACTGAAGTTTACCCAACTTTCCCAATATGCGCCAACATTATGGTGAATGAGGAGGACAAGTGCCGTAAGTTTGAGGGAGGTCTTCATTTGGGGGTCAAGGAGAAAGCCTTGATTCATAATTTCTGTGACTACCAGTAGCTGGTAGATGCTACACTCTAGGCTGAAAAATTAGAGAATATAAAGAATGAAGTGAGCAAAAAAAGGAAGAATCAGGAGCATTTTTCTAAGAAAGGGGTGAGTGCTCCAATGTTTGGGAGGGGTATGAAGAGTTTCCACACATAGAGTGAGGTGGGGCGTAGTGCCTCGTCTAGGAACAAGCAACCAAAGGCAGCTTCATTGCAAGTCTCAACCATAGGGGGCAATAATATGGTGGAGAGGAGCAGGAACATGAACCCCCAATGTGAGCATTGTGGAAAGCTTCACAGGGAAGAGTGCTTTAAGTTACTTGGAGCATGCTTCCGATGCGAAGAGAAGGGATACATGATCAAGGACTGTCCCCAAGTAACAAGGCGAGAGGGGTCGCAGTTGCAAGCCCCAAAGAGAGCAGAAACAAGGGGAACCAGACCAGTCACCGAGGTGGGCAGTTTTGGAGCTACAAGGAAGGTTGTTCCTCCAGGAAGGCCTAAGGGATAGGCTCAGGCAAGGGTGTTTGATATGACCAGAGAGGAAGCTGTAGTCGCACTTAAAGTTGTTACTGGTGTGGCTTAGTTATTTAGTTCTGAAGTTTATGTTTTGATTGATTCTGGCTCCACGTACTCATTTGTTTCTACAAGCATGTCATTACATGGTGTGAATTCAGTGCTTTTGGATAGTCCTCTAGGAAGAATGTGATAATAAGTCAAGCGCATAGAGAATGTGAGCTCTTCATCTATGGTGCTAGACTGGTAGTGGACTTACTACCTCTATACCTAAAAGGTTTAGACGTTATACTTGAAATGGATGCCATGGAGAAGTATCATGCAAAGTTAGATTATCAGAGGGGATAGGAAAACACCATCATCAAGAATCATTTCAGCTTTGCTAGCTGAAAGGATGATGAGAAAAGGATGTGAAGCCTTCTTGGTATATGTTGTGGACACTGATGTGAATGAAGGGAAGTTAGACGATTTTCCAGCTGTGAGGGAATTTCTAGACGTCTTCCCAGAGGACTTACTTGGTTTGCCACCATTGAGGAAAATCGAGTTTGCCATCAACTTGATTTCCGAAACTGCACCCATTTTTATACCACCCTATAGAATGGTTATAGCTGAGCTGAAGGAACTTAAGGAACAGTTGGAGAAACTACTAAAGAAGGGGTATATAAGACTAAGTTTGTCATCTTGGGGAGCGTCGATTTTGTTTGTTAAGAAGAAGGATGAAACTTGGCAGATGTATATTGATTACCGGAGACTCAATAAGGTGACCATTAAAAATAAGTACCTTTTTTCCCGAATAGATGATTTATTTGACCAGCCGTAGGGAGCAAAGGTATTCTCTAATATTGATCTCAAGTCAAGTTATCATCAGCTCAGAATCAGAGAGTCTGATGTAAACAAGACAACCTTCAGGACACGATATGGACATTATGAGTTTTTAGTCATGTCTTTTGGATTGACCAATGCTCCAACTGCTTTTATGGATCTTATGAATAGGGTCTTCAGGGAGTATCTGAATTAGTTTGTCATAGTGTTTATCGATGACATTCTAGTTTATTCCAAGAGTGAGGAAGAACACGAGGAACATCTCAGCATAGTGTTGTAAAAATTAAGGGAGAAGGAACTTTATGCTAAGTTCAGTAAGTGTGAGTTTTGGCTTCATGAGATAGTATTCCTTGGACATGTAATTTCGAATAATGGGGTGCATGTTGATCCGACAAAAATTGACGCAGCGGTGAATTGACATAAACCCAAGACAGTAACAGAAGTAAGGAGTTTTCTGGGTCTGACAGGTTATTATAGGAGATTCGTTAAAGGATTTTCTATGATAGCTGCTCCGATGACTATGTTATTGAGGAAGAATCATAAATTCTTCTGGAGTAAGGAATGTCAGAAGAGCTTTGAGGAGCTTAAGTACAGATTGACCAATGCACCAATCTTGACCATCCCATACAGTATATAATGATGCTTTGAAAAAGGGTTTGGGTTGTGTATTGATGCAAGAAGACAAGGTAATAGCTTACGCCTCGCAACGAACTGAATTACCCGACCTATGAAATGGAGTTAGCGGCAATAGCTTTTGCCCTGAAGATTTGGAGACATTATCTGTATGGGGTTCAAACGAGGATTTTTACGAATCATAAAAGTTTCAAGTATTTGTTGAGCCAGAAGGAGTTGAATTTAAGACAAAGGAGATGGTTAGAGCTAATTAATAATTATGATTTGTTGATTAAGTATCATCCAGGAAAGGCAAATGTAATGGCGGGTGCTTTTAGTAGGAAATCATCAATAGCCCATGTTCAGATAGTTTATCTGCCATTACTGGAAGAGAAGGCTAAGTTTAGGATAAGCTTGAAATAGAGGGAGCTAGATTGTATTATTGCAAATTTCATAGTGAGACCAATACTCAGGGAGAAAGTTAAAGAGTTACAAGCACATGATGTAGAATTGAGTAAGCTTGGAGCAAAACTCCAGAATGGCAAGAAATAAAAGTGTTAGTGAGGGATTATTGACTTATGGTTGTAAGGAATAGACTTTGTATCTTAAATGTAAGGAAGTAAAGGATGAGATACTTGATGAGGCACATAATGCGTCTTATGCTATGCACCCAGGTAGCACTAGGTGTTGGATCGGAAAAAGAAAACATGCTTTGTTTGGAAAAACGGTAGATTTCAAAACTTTTAAGAAATCCTTACTTGCAGCGGAAGCAACAAATCCAAATTAACATGCCAATCCATACATGATATGGTATAAGGATAATAAAATATA
>JAOSBK010053589.1:0-17125 GCA_027568895.1 Erythroxylum shatona
CACTTTCCATACTAACGGTTTATTCCCTCTGCTATTGTTCCTCCCCCCATTAGCTAATTCACTCTCTCCCCCGTAGACTCTATCATTGCCTCCTCCTGAAAAAGCATCCTTGTCCTCAAGGCTAAAGTGAGGAAATTGGCTCCTAATCACATATTCATCCTCCCAAGTAGCTTGTTCTACTGTCTCCCTTTCCACTTGATCAACCATTGCTGTGTTGAATCCCCAAAAGAGATGACTGTTCTGCTGGCCAGCACACAATCAGGTTCCACTATATCTTCCAATTCAATCTCCATACCTTCTGGCAACGAGGTCTCTACTGGATAATTGCCTACTGCCCTCTTAAGTTACGAAAACATGGAAGATTGGATGAGCTCTTGAGTTGGGAGGCAATTTGAGTTTATAAGCCACAGCACCCAACCTGTCCAAAATCTCAAAGGGACCAAAATACCTTGCTGCTAGTTTTTGATTGATGCGCCTGGCCATCGATAGCTGTCTATGAGGGCGTAGCTTTAGGAAAACCCACTCCCCTACTTGAAAAGATTGAGGAGTTCATTTTTTATCGGCATATTTCTTCATTTGCTCCTGGGCCCTCTGTAGATTATACTTCAACTAATTTAAAGCTTCATCTCTATCCATTAAGTCTCTAACCACTGCCTCAACTCTTGTCTCTCCTGGTAAATACTGCACAAGTGTAGGTGGCCTTCTCCCATACACCATCTCAAAAGGTGTTGAACTAGTGGAGATGTGAAAAGTGGTATTATACCATAATTCAGCCCAAGAAATCCAATAGGACTAATGCTTAGATTGTTCCGAAGCAAAACATCTCAAATAGGTTTCTAAACACCTATTGAGAACCTCCGTTTGTCCATCCATTTTCAGATGATAAGATGAACTCATTTTAAGCATAGTACCTTGTAGCCGAAATAATTCTCTCCAGAAATGACTAACAAATAAAGGGTCACGATCACTTACAATTGATAAAGGAACTCCATGTAAGCACACTATTTCCTTAACGAAGACTTCAGCCACACCCTTAGCAGTGTAAGGATGTTTCAAGAGAATGAAATGGCCATATTTCGATAGCCTATCCACCACGACCAACACAGTCTCAAATCCTTTAGATCTTGGAAGTCCCGTGATAAAATCCATTGAAATATCTTCCCAAATCCGATTAGGGATAGGTAAGGGTTGGAGCAAACCCCCAAGAGATGTTGCAGCATATTTTTGTCGTTGGCAAGTGTCACAAGACTTGACAAAGTCTTGAATAGCCTTCTTCATGCCAATCCAATAGAGATTACTAGCAATCCAGCGATAAGTGCGCAAAAATCCTGAATGACCCCCTATAGGTGAAGAGTGATATTCTTCTAGGAGGATTGGAACCAATGCGGATGTAGCTGAAATAACCAACCTTCCCTTGTACAAGAGAACCCCCTGATGCAAAGAGAAACTAGATCTGGAGTTTGCCTTCTGTTGCAATTCCTAGATGATTTTACACAGTGTTGGGTCCTGTTGCACCTCTTGCTGAATTTGTTTACCTTCTTCCCACCTTGGAAAAGACACAATGGCCAGAAACTCCCCTTCTTCATAAACCCGTGACAAAGCATCAGCCGCCTTGTTTTCAGGTCCCGGTTTATACTTAATTTCAAAGTGATAGCCAAGGAGTTTTGACATCCAACACTGCTAGTCTATTGTTGTTTATTCTTTGCTGCAACAAATGTCGTAGACTTTTTTTATCGGAATAAACGACAAAGGTTCGTCCTATCAAGTAATGACGCCAATGGTTCACTGCCAACACTAAAGCCATCGATTCTTTCTCATAGGCTGACTTAGAGAGGTTTCCGGCTGAAAAAGCTTTGCTGAAATAAGCGATGGGTCTACTGTTTTGCATCAAGAGCGCTCCCACTCCATTTCCTGAGGCATCGCATTCAATTTCGAAGGGGTGGGAAAAATTGGGAAGAGCTAGTACCGGGGATGTTGTCAAAGCTTGTTTGAGAGCCTCAAAAGACTCTAGCGCTATAGAATTCCAGTGAAAACCTTCCTTCTTAGTTAGTTCGGTAAGCGGTTTAGCTATCTTCCCATAGTTCATAATGAACTTGCGATAGTATTCGGTTAAACCTAGGAATCCTCTTACACCTTTAACATTCCTGGGAATAGGCCATGTCAACACACTACTGATCTTAGCTGGATCCACTGCTACTCCTTGCCCTGAAATGATATGCCCCAAATACTCCACCATATGTCTCCCAAAACTGCACTTCTACTGATTAGCCACAAATATGTTATCGTGTAACACCGCCAGGACACTAGATAAGTGAGAAAGATGAGAATTCCAATCTGAACTATATACCAGAATATCATCGAAGAAAACCAACACAAACTTTCTAAGAAAAGATCTAAAAATATCATTCATTACTGCCTAAAAGGTTGCCGGCGCATTAGTTAAACCAAACGGCATTACCAAAAACTCGTAATGGCCATTATGTGTTCGAAAAGCTGTCTTATGTATGTCATCCTCCACAACCCTAATTTGATGATATCCGAATTTGAGATCTATTTTAGAGAAGACATGAGCATTATGCAATTCATCTAAGAGTTCATCCACCATAAGAATGGGGCACTTATCTGGTATTGTAACCCGAATTAATGCTCTATAATCGACGCACATTCTCCAAGACGCATCCTTCTTCTTTACTAAAATAACTGGGCTAGAATAAGCACTTGAGCTTGGCCGTATGATCCCCATTTGCAGCATCTGTCTTACTTGTTTTTCAATCTCATCTTTGTGGTGATGAGGGTAATAGTATGGTCTTACACTGATGGGACCATGACCTTGCTGCAAAACAATGGCATGAGAGTGTCTCCTTTTGGGAGGCAGTCCCCTCAACTTTTGGAAGACTTCAGAAAACTGATTCAATACTCTTTTTAGCTCCCCCTGTTCTGTTGATTTCAAACTGAGTGGTTGCATTTCTGTTGGTTCAACAGCTTTTGCTTCATAAAATTCACCCGACAAATGCTCTAATAGGCTGTGTAAGGATGCTGGTCCCTCAAAATTCTGAATCCCCCTTTGCTGAGCTGATCTGAAACTAGCATTGCCGCATAATTCTATGCATCTTCCAGCATATTGAAACTGCATCGTCAATTCTTTCCAATCAACAATCACCTTCCCCAAAGTTTGCAACCACACCACCCCTAAAATAATATCCATGCCTCCCAACTCCAGTACGTATGCATCAACCTTCAACTCTAATTCCCCCATCCGCATAGGGATTTCTATACACTTCTCGTTTGTTGTAACTTTATGGCCGTCTCCCAACTGGATTCCCAAGTTCCTTGTCACCTCTATCCTTAAGCCCAGACCTCTAGCAAGTTCCGGAGAAATGAAGTTGTGACTCGCACCACTGTCTATCAGAACGACAGTAGGAACAAATCTCTCCTTCAATCCTCATAGTTTTGCTCTCCGACAACACTATCTTGTTGATCCCAAACACTCCCATGGTGCGACATTCAAGAGCAATCTCTTCCCCCTCGGTACCTTCTTCTTCAATAGCTATTATTTCTCCATCATCGTTTAGGGTTTCGTTGTCATCCAAAACTAACAACCATAGCTGTCTCTCGGAGCACTGATGTAGGGGATGAAATTTTTCTCCACATCTGAAATACAATTCTCTTGCCTTGCAATCCATCAGCTCTTGATAGGAGATGTGCCTCAATCCTCGGTTCTTCTCCACTGGTACCCTTCTGTCCCCGTCCACTCGTCTAATCAACGCCACTGGGTGAGATCCCGTCCCTTGGTTCGACGATCTGGCGTGAAAGCGGTGGCCCGACGGTTCTCGGGTTGGACCCGACTCGGCATCTCCTCGAGTCACTCCATAACCCACGGTATTTGCATGCCCCGACCCGGTATGTGCTGGGTAAATCCGGTTATGGCTTCTAAACCTAACCTCACTTCTGTGATTCCAGGTACGTTGTTGGGGGAAAAACATTTCATAGCTTCTTTGGTCCCCGTACATCTCCTCCTCCACAGCTCTTGCAATCTTCATCATCTGAAATCAGTTGGATGGGCTGAAGGTGCGCACTCTTCTTCGGTTTTCATTGCGCAACCCACTCATGAAATAACCCATGAATTGTGCCTCTGGTAAGCGTCCTACCTGAGAAGATACGAACTCAAAAGCTTTGATGTACTCTTCTACTAAGCCCGTTTGATGTAAATCAGAAAGCTCTTAAAATGGGTTCTCAAACCTCCTGTCGCCATACCTGTCGATCAAAGCTTGCTTCAACTTCTCCCATATCAGCTCAACTTCAATCTCTCGGAGGAGATTGAACCAATGAATGGTCGATCCCTCCATGCTTAACAAAGCCAATTTGATCTTCACCTCTTTCGAAGTTCTATGGACTTCGAAATAAATTTCTTCTCGGGTGATCCATCCTACTGGATCAGACCCATCGAACATAGGTAAGTCTACCTTCCTCACTGACATCCTGTACTCTTCCAAATTACCCAAAGAATGCTCTGACTGGACATTCTGCTGAGTGCGTTGAGGATCCCTTTCTCCCCCCATATTCGGCCTTCTCTTGTGAATCTCACTTCCTTGTCCTTCCTCTGGACGCTTGCCCGTCATTTTACTCATTTCTACTAGTAATGCTCGTTGCATTTCCCCCAGAGCCATTCGCATTGATGATTGTATATCTTCTACCCCAGCTTCAAGACTAGCCATACGAGATTCCAATAACTCAACTCTATCTGACATCTTCGGTGGCATGAAGATGGATCTCTGATGTGAAATAAAAACCAACAAGAAAGACTCTCCCAGTCCTTCCGATGAGAGATCCGGTAGGTCGGACCAATGATAGAACTCTAGTCTTAGAGTACTAGAGATTTAATGTATTATTGCTATATAATCCGTAATATGTTCGTATCATTACAGTATATCAGTGTGTAATAGCTCACTACCCAGAGCAGAAATGCTCCTCAGAAGGTGATAGTATCCTTCTGTCACACAAAACTTTCCCCAATATTCTCCCTACCTCCTTTCCCTCTCTCTCCCTTCCTAAAATCCCCTTTCCCGACACATTATGTTATTCCTAACTACCTTGCCACCTCAGCTAATAACTAACTTCCCCCAGCTCCACTGGTCTTCCTTCTAGAATACACTTTCCATACTAACGGTTTATTCCCTCTGCTATTGTTCCTCCCACCATTAGCTAATTCACTCTCTCCCCCGTAGACTCTATCAAAGCTACATTGAGTCGGAGCGACCAGATCCTTTAGGTAAGGTTTAAGCCTATTAACAATGAGTTTGATAATGGTTTTGTAGAGCACAGTGCATAAGACGATAGGCCTAAACTGGGTAATGGAAGTGGCAGTCGGGGTCTTAGGGATGAGAACCATTATGGTGCGCTTTAGGGCAGACTCCCACGCATCATGTCGAAAAATCCTCTGGATGAACGCGGTGAGCGAAGGTCCCACAGTATCCCACTGGGATTGATAAAAGATAGCGGTGAATCCATCTATCCCGGGGGCTTTGTTTGGGGCTATAGTGAAGAAGGTCGCTTTGACTTCGTCGGGGTGAGGAGGGCTAGCCAACTCTTCCATCGCGTGGGGGGGTAGGGGGAAACTAGCCCCAGATTTGTCGAACAGGAGGGGTCCGCCCGTCCGACGTATAGAGTTGCTCAAGGAAGTTCTTGGCTAATCTTCGGATGCTTGTGGAATCGGATAGCTCATACCCGTTAGCATCCTTCAAAGAAGTGAATGTCGGGTGACGACGCTTGGCCATAGTGAGCGCATGATAATATTTAGCATTCCTGTCACCCTGGCTCAGTCACTGACTTCTAGAGCGCTGATACCAATAGAGTTCTTCCTGAGAAAGGATCTGCTCTAATTCAGCCCGGAGTTGTTCCTCCAGCTCCCGAAGAGAGTTAGTGTCTTCACTTTCTAATCTTGTTTGAATGCCTTCGAGACGTGCCAGGAGGTGCCTTTTTCGGGAAAAGATATTGCCAAATGTGTGGAAGTTCCACTGTTGAACCTTGTCCGCGAAGTGTTGGTGAGTAGTGCTGATATCCGAGTGGGTAGTAGTCCAATGCTTCGTAACAAATTGTCAAAAGTTAGCATGCGTCAACCAAGCATTTTGAAAGTGAAAGGGCCTATGAATCGGCAGAGGGGGGCGCTGTTGTTGAGAGACACGAGTAGAGGTTGATGATCAGATTTAAGAAAGGGAAGGTAAGTAACTATAGTGCTACTGAAAGCCGAATACCAATTATTAGCACAGAAAGCCCGGTCTAATCTGGCGAGGATACGGCCCCATCGCCATGTGAATCTAGGTCCTATAAAGCCTAGATCCTGGAGAAGATAACTTTCCACGCAATCTCTAAAATGAGAGTTGACTACCGGGTGAAGATGAGAACCGTCGCGTTTGTCCGTGCATTCCAACTTGGTGTTAAAGTCTCCCCAATAGCCAGGGTTTAATGGTGATCCTAGCAATTTACTGTAAAAAGTGCCATAAGTATTGTTGAAGCGAGGAAGTAGGGCTAGCATAGATAGCCGTGAAGTTAAAAGACCGAAGGTCCCACTCAATACTAGTATGGACAAATTGCCGGTGGGCGATAAGAATGTGAACTTCAATATCCTCTTTCCAAAGAAGCCAAATACCGCCCGAATACCCCACTGCTTCAACCCGGAAAGACTGGTGAAAACCTAAGCTCCTGATAACTTTTGTGGCACGATCCCTACTAATGCGTGGCTAGACCAAAACTACTAGGCAAGATTTGTGGAGTCGGATATAGTTTTTAATGATAGGCTTGAAGGTCCGACCTCCAGTCCCTTGACAATTTCAAATGAAGACCTTCATGAAAACGGGTAAGAAAATTAATCTGCATGCGAGCTAACCGGAGTATTCGTTAGACAGAAGATCTTGTCCCTTTATTATATATGCTTCAGAATTCAACAGCTGTACGAGGCATGCATTAAGTAAGTGTCTGATTTCCACCCAAGTTTTGAAATTCTGAACCTAAACAGATATATTATGATTTATGAGGATGAGACTGAGTGACTGATACAGTCTTATGATTTACGAGTGTGAGACTGAGGATGAGACTGATACAGTCTTACTTTCCTGACAAGTGCAATTAATTGCTTATTTTAATTCTGACCAGAAGAACCAAACGGAGGTTCCATATAAAAGAATTTTATCAATGAAAAAATATTAGACGGTGTGAGTTAACTTTGTGAGTTACTATTAAGAAATGGACTTTCACCAAGCGTAATAATATCGCTGCTGACTTGTAAAAGCTTTTAAAAAGTCTAGTTTTAGGTATCACTCTCTTCATCAAGACAAAGACGTATATAATAAGAACATCTCGGCCTCTAACCTTCCATTAGATGCATCACAATGTCTCAACCAAATCACTCCAAAGCAAGAAAACGCCATTTCAACATCTTCTCTACAACCCTTTCATTTCTTAGATCCCTTTTCTCTGCTCTAGTTCTTTACATACACAAGGTTGTTGTGACATTTACCGATGTGTTCTTATCGTTGAACTTCCTGTTAAGTAACATGACACCTTGCACGGTTGATCTTGACGACCAAACCACCATGCATTACTGGATCACCAACCACCGCAGGTTTGACAAACCGGACTTAGTATTAGTCCACGGTTACGGAGGCCACTCACGATGGCAATTCGCTTATCAGGTTCGAGCCCTATCAGGAACCTTTAACCTATACATCCCTGACTTGTTGTTCTTCGGAAAATCCTACACGAAAAGGGGTGGCAGGTCGGATAGTTTCCAGGCGGATTGTGTAAGAGAAGGGTTGAGAAAGATGGGGTTGGAGAGGTACAACGTTGTTGGGATTAGTTACGGAGGGTATGTGGCGTATCAGATGGCCGCTAATTATGGGGAGGAAGTTAACAAGTTGGTGATCATAAGCTCTGGGTTATGTTACACGGAGGAGCAAAAAGATGAGCACTTGAAGAAGCTTGGAAACAACATATATGATCTTCTTTTGCCTCAGAAGCCACATGATGTGAGGAATATGATTAAGCTGGCCATGTACAAGACTGATCCCTTGAAGTGGGTTCCTGATTTTTTCGTTTGGGCGTCCATTGTAAGTTTCATAATCAATTACATCTTTCAATCTTATCTGCCTACTTAATTATAATAACCTTCAATGGAATCAACAGATATCGAACTTGATCATAATATTAAATCTATAGTACAGATTCATCGTGAATTCGACCAAAGTAATGCATCACTTTTCTTTAGTATGCATGAGGAACCCAGTAAGCCAATATTGAGCTTCAAGTTTGCTTTTCCTTTTTCTATACCTCAACCTGCAGTCACCCCAAGATTTACACATTTGTTGAATGAAGAGTTAACCTCTGTGAACGCATGTAGAAGATATGATCTGGATCAGTCAAAAGTAGCCTCTGCGAGTGCATGTAGAAGATACAATATGGATCAGTCAAAAGGTTTCTCGAAGAATATGGTCATGGTTCCCTACATACTAGCCATTGTTGAAATTGCCTTCCACCTGAGATGGAGTCTGTTACTGTCCTACCTTTTCTTGATTAGTATAATCATTATATAACTCTTTTCACTTTTTGATTAGCTTTCCATCAAATCATATCATTATTATGAACTTGTCCTTATTTGCACAGTTAAATATAATAAGCCATAGTCATAGTCATAGACATAGACATGAATAATGATGCTTAAAATATGAGATGATAAGATTAATACACATTAAGATATAAGAGTCACAAGCTCTTGGATTTACCGCTTATAACAAAATATTATTTTTACGGACATATTGGAATCGTCTGTCTACAATTAATAAATGGACTTGGATCATGACGCCCCATCGATCATCAACTATTGTGCCTTGGGAAAACAGTTTTATAATAATCTCTTCGACCTTTTCTCGCAGTAGGGCATCCCATGTTCCTGTTCTTTTGTTTCTTTAGGATTACGTGCCTTTCCTTGTTTCATTTTTTATTTGATTATTATTTTTTCGTGTTCATAATACTTAAACGGTGTAAACAATATAATAAAACCTTAAAAACTAAGCTTATATTTTTTTCCCCATGAAGCTCTTCGTTCATCTTAACTTTGGAAGGGACTTGAAGAATGCATAATACTACATCCCAATTCAGTTGATGAATGCATAATACTACATCCCAATTCGGTTTTTTTCTTTTTGACTTATCCATCTCTAAACAAAAAAGGAAAGTAATTGAAATTTTTTCCAACATATATATCTCCATGGTAGAAAGCACTTCACTAGTGGCTCCCTACCTATCATTGCTAGGAGTTGCATATAACGTATGTAGTAGAACCTAATTTTGCCTGTGTCAAGATAAAAAGAAAGAAGGAAAAGATCATTACTTATGCATGTTGAACTACAAGGGCAAGATGTCACTTTCAAGTCATCTTCTTTGCATGGACTCTTTAACATACTTAGCCATACTGTAGTTTTCTTGACCCGTTAAACTTTTTCGCTAGGAAGAATATGCTTAGAAAAGCTGAAATGATGGGTTTGTAAGTGCTTGTAATGATGCATGCTGCTTTGTTTGCTAGTCTAAATTAGCTCAAAATCCTATGTACAAAAGATATATTGGATCGTATATACGGATATACAATACTCATGGCCTTGTCGGACATTTTGCTTTGTTCCAACTTTTACCTCTGCACCAGTCCAGCTTTTTTCTGCTTACAATTTATCTCATCTTGCTTATTCATGTAGTTGTTTCCACGTACTTTAGTTCCTGTGGTCTGTCACCTTTCACCATTGATTTAGATGACCCAACCACCATGCAATTTTGTGACCTCATTACCTGAGAGTTCCCCAAGCCTAATCTTGTTATATATTTTCATGGCTATGGTGGTGGCTACACCTCTGATTTTAACTTGTACATTCCAGTTGGCAAGTCTTATTCTAAACGACCACACATAACTTGATATGTTTGAAGCGAGTTAAGTTGAATGTTCTAGTATGGTATATTAATTATACTTGGTCAATCTTCAATTTTAATTTGTGTCTCCATTAGAATAAATGTTAATTAATGATTTGAGTTTGTTTTATAGGTATTGGGCAATACCAACAGGAAGGAGAAATCTGAGCTGGTAGATCACTTGCTGGCAAGAAAGGCAGGAACAACAGATGTTCCAGTCCTAACTCAGGTGTTTAATTCTTCCTTTCATATATTTTGTCCAAGAACATAGGTAGTTGTTGAGACATGGATTTGTTAAAAGAGGTAGTGTGATGGGGCGCAGGAAACACTGCTGATATGGGGTGACCATGACAATGTCTTCCCAATACCCTTAGCCTATCAGCTGCAGAGGTAGAGTAGCAACAGCTAATGGTTTGTTTGTATTTCCCTTTTTTTTCTTGAACCAACGTTCAACAATTGGGTTTGACGACGATTGCAGACACTTGGGACCAAAATGCTGCAGGATAGAGATAGTCAAGGACACAGGCCATGCAGCAAACATAGAGTCCCCTCAAGTTGTCAACAAATTGATAACTTCATTTGTTCTGGGGCAATCCTGAAGTGCCACACTATGCTCTCGGAATTATGATATCACTATATCAGTCAATTCACTGCTTAATTAATAATCCTTACTTCTGTCAAAGGACCAGTACATTAAACTAATTAGCTCTTGGGACTATTTTTTTGTGTCACTTTAAGGGAAAATTTTACTCTCTCTCTCTATAGTCTATATATAATTTAATAGATTAGTAAGCTGCCATCTTCATTCTTTTTTAGTTTAAAATGGAAAATAAATTATTAAAATTTAATATGGAAGACGGTCCGGATTCATTCCATGTGGGCATCTAGTTTGTTGCCAAATCTGTGTCGTAGCAGTTGAGAGTGAGCCATTACCTAAATGTCTTGTATGTCGGCACGCTATCCATAGTGCTATGAGGATATTCAAGTCTTAGTGATCCAGATACTATAAACACAATAATGGACTTTTGCTTGAAAAGGAGTTCTAACATAAGAAGGTGACATAAAGCACTTTCTATTGTTTAAAATTCTTGCTTAGAAGCATTTTAATGGTTGAAGATGAAGATGTACGCGTAAAATTTCCGGATGGAGTCAAGGACCTTGGCATCAACTGTGACTTTTACCTTACCAGCTGACAGGAAGAAGAAAGAAGCTAACTAGGTTGCTCTTGTAAATGTCTTGGGTGAAGATACAGTTCTTTGTGCAATCGACTGATTTAAAGTCTAAGCAATTTTCTTTTCGTTGTTTATGTGAACAAGAACAAAACCCTCGGAATTGCTCGCATGATATAACTTGGAATTAGAAAGCAACATTTCATAGCATAGCATAGTTTACTTTGATATACAGAACATTTCATAGCATAGCATGGTTTACTTTGATAGAAAAGAATATACAGAGGCCTTTTACCAACCCCTGTATAGTTCCTTTTATGTCCGTGCTATACTCCTCAGTTTCTATCGTATGAACTGAAATTTGGTATACAATGTAGCGAGTTGCGTGTGATTTTAAGATCTTAAACTATGCATTGTAGCACTTACGCATTAAATAAGGCATTACGCGACCTAAGAGCATGCGTCATTTATTGATCCATTAGACAGGGCATTACGTTACCTAAGAGCAGACGTGTATTGATGGGGATGCGATATGCAGGTGATGTGTATTTTTCTTAGGAATCCAGGAACATCCAAGTCTCATGGTCCTTGTGGTAACATATAACTTCCAAAATCCTGGCATAGTTAATGCGGCTCTAGGTTCCATTTGTGGAGGTTCACAGATGCGCAACAATTGCAGACACTACTCTTTTGTGTGGATTTTGTTGAAAACAGAGAGACAGCAATAAAATTTGCAGTTGTATTATTGGCTTTTATGGACTTGATAATTTAAAATAATTGTGATGTGCCTATATACACAGGCTTACATGAAAACAAAATTGCAGCAAAATCGGAAACCTCTACTCTACTAGAGTATTATTAGTAACAGAACCCACTAAGCTATTGACCAAAACAAACTTATTATCTTTAGCCCATATCTTAAAAGACCTGATTAATCTTTGAATCACATCTCAACACTGCTTGATTTAAAGTTGCAGATGCCAAGTAATCCTCTAAAGTAGCAAAATTTTTCTTTTGATAAGGCCTTCGTAAGTATATCTACCTGCTGCTCATTGGTGTTACAATAATTCAAGGTTATTTCCTCCTTTGCAACGAGGTCACAAGTGTAATGGTGACGAAGTTCAATGTGTTTTGTTTTGCTATGAAATGTTGGATTCTTTGTCAAATAGTTGCTTTGTTGTCACAAAATATCCGGTGCTCCTTACTTTTGTTGAAGATTTAACTAACATTCTCCTTAACTAAATGGCTTGACAAGCTGCTGAAGTTGCTACAACATATTCGGCTCTTGAGGTTGACAACACCACCGTTGATTGCTTCTTTGAACTCCAAGTAATCACTCCTAATCCTAGGGTGAAAACATTTGCTGAAATACTTCGTCTATCATCTAACGATCCTACCTAATAATTATTTGTGAACCCACATAATCTGAAATTGGAAGCTTTGGAGTACCAAATTCCATACTCCATAGTTCCAGCAATGTAACTAAAAACTCGCTTTGTAGCTCCATAGTGAACCTTCGAGGGTTGCTGCATAATCTTAAGATAATACCAATAAGATATGCAATGTTAAGTCGAGTGTAAGCTAGATAAATCAGTCCTCCAACCAAGCTTTTGAACCATCCAACAAAAGTTATTTCCACTACATCATCATGCTGTAATTCTTGTTAATGTTCATGGGTGTGGCTACAGGCTTGCAATTTAGCATACCAATTTTGTCAAGAAGGTCTTTGGCATATTTCTTTTGTGAAATAAATATTCCATCTGCACTTTGATGGACTTCAAGTATAAGGAAATAGTGCAATAAACCCAAATCTAACATCTCAAATTCATTTATCATTTCAAATTTAAATTTAGTTATAAGAGAGGTAGAAGAAATAGTGTAAATGATATCATCAACATAAAGACAAACAATAATGAGATCATTTTTTCCTTCTTTCTTCACATATAAGGTGGGTTTGTTCTCACTTCTCATGTAACCTCTTCTCTGAAAGTACCTATCAATCCT
Source organism: Erythroxylum shatona (assembly GCA_027568895.1). Classification (NCBI taxonomy): domain Eukaryota; kingdom Viridiplantae; phylum Streptophyta; class Magnoliopsida; order Malpighiales; family Erythroxylaceae; genus Erythroxylum; species Erythroxylum shatona. The sequence continues at coordinate 13,122 of JAOSBK010053589.1, forward strand.
ACTATATCATGCTCAAGGAGCCTGCTTTAATCCATACAATGCTTTTTTTTAGCTTGTACAGCTTTGCTTCATTACCCTTCTTTATAAGGCCCTCAGGTTGAGCTACATAAACCTCTTATTCTAAATCTCGATTGAGGAATGCTGACTTGACATCAAATTGATAAACATGTCACTGTAGTTGTGCTGCTAACGCTAAAACAGTTCTCACAGTTTCAAGGCGAGCTATTGGAGAAAAAGTTTCTTCAAAATCAACTCTTTGTTGTTGCGCATACCCTTTCACCATAAGACTAGCTTTGTGCTTCTGTATGCTTCCATCTATAGTAAATTTTGTCTTAAACACCCACTTCAAGCTAATTGCATTTTTGCCTTTCGATAAGTCAACCATTTTCCATGTTTCATTCTTCTCGATATCTTTCATTTTTTTCCACCATTACTTTTTGTCACTCTTTTTTTCAGCTGCTTCTTTGTAGTATATAGGGTCTAAAATGGTGAGAGCAAACTAACAAGATGCATATATGTCAGCTAAAGATCAAAACTTCCTTGATGTTGTCTCATCTAAAGACTCTTCAAGAAAAGAGTTTCTAATTGGCGAATCTGTTAGAGTTGAAGAAGAGTTTCCAACAGGTGCACTTGCAGGAGTTGGCTCTTGTCTTTCATCTAGAGAAATTCCAATAAGAATCTCTTTTTGCACCTACTTTTCATTGAAATTCCAGCTTGCATTTTCATCAAATATTACATCCCTACTTATTAAAGTCTTACAACTAAGAGGGTTATACAATTTATATGCTTTAGATTGAGTACAATAATCAATAAATATGTATTTTTTAGACTTTTCATTAAGCTTTTGACGAACTTGAGAATTTACTAAAGCATAAGTAACATATACAAAAACTCGTAGATGAATTACAAATGGTTTCCTTTCATGCCAAGCTTCGTATGGAGTTCGATTCATAACAACCCTTGTTGGTGAGAGATTCAACAAATAGACAGATATTGCCATAACTTCAGCCCAAAATTGGTTTGAAAGTCCCCTTGCTCATAATATGCTTCTAGCCATCTCCACAATAGTTCAATTTTTTATTCAGTAATACCATTCTGCTCTAGTGTGTAAGGAGTTGTTAACTCTTTGTAGATGCCATTTTCTTTACTAAACAAATTAAATTCGTTAGATACGAACTCTCCACCTTTGTCCGTGTGATGTGGCAACCATTTTGGTTCTCTACCATAGCCTTAAACTTCTAGAACTTCCCAAAAGTTTCTGACTTGTTTTCTAGAAAGTAAACCCAACTTATGCGACTATAATCATCCGTGAATAGCAAGAAATAACGAATCCCATCTAAAGACATAGTTTGCATTGCCCCACCAAGTCGACATGAATTAATTCTAGGCATTGTGAAGTTCTCCAAGCTTTTCCAACAGGAAATGATTTCCTAGTTTGTTTTCTATAAATGCATCCTTCACATAAATTGATGGAGTCAATTTTTAGTAATCTGAAAACCATACCTTTATCACTGAGTAACTTGAGGTTCTTTATGTTAAGATGCCCGTATCTCAAATGGCATAGCTCCGAATCATCCTTTGCACTTACAACAAAAGCAAAATTCTCCATATTAGAAACATTCAACAGAAACATCTTATTTGAAGTCATGCTGACATAAACCCGTTGGCCTGATTTCTTATTTTTTAATGACACATGCGTTGTCATCAAATAAAAGAGAATATTCACTAGTTATAAATTGTCCAACACTTAATAAATTGTATCCTAGATCAGGTACAAATTGAACATTGTCCAACATTTTTGCTTTACCATCTTTAGTATTGACTTTCACCAATCCTTTTCCTTCAACTTGCATCTCCTTTGTGTTGCTAAGTTGCACGTTTATCTTGTTCGTCTTATCAAACTCCTAGAATAAGGATTTGGTGTTTGTCATATGGTTGAGCAGTCGTTATCTACAAACCATAGATCACTTGGTTTCGAGTTAAAATTAACACAAGCCATAAAAAGCTTGTTTTCTTCTTCATCTTCTGTATTGGGTTCAAGTATATCAATGAACCTATATTCCACTAAATCCTATAGCTCCTTCGATCTGAGCAACGTCTTCACCTTGATGCTCCACCACCCATATTTCTCACCATTGAAAATTGGTAAGAGTGATTGAGATGAAGAAAAGTCTGCTGCTGCTGCCATTCTCATACAACATTGGCCAAAATGTAACCCACACTTGTGTTTCCCAAACTACTCTAAAGTGTTTCTCTCAATACCCAATGGACCAAAAGTGTTTCTTTCAATACCTAATAGGCCCAAGCCTCATGTTTCTCTCAAAAATGCCCAGAGGACCAAATATGACTTTGATACCAAATTTATTGAAAACAGAGAGATAGCAATAAAATTTGCAGATGTATTATTGGATTTTGTTGACTTGATAATTTAAAATGATTGTGATTTTCCTATGTATATAGGCTCACATGAAAACAGAAACACAGCAAAATTGAAAACCATTACTCTACTAGATTATTATTAGCAATAGAACCCACTAAGCTATTGACCAAAATAAACTCATTATCTTCAACCCATAACCCAAAAGACCTGGTCAATCTTTGAATCACATCTCAACATATTTGTCAAATTCTTGCTTGTCTCTTTATCTGTAATAAAAGACATCACATGGTTTTTGTGGAGCACATCCCCATCGTGAAAGTGGAAATGGTTGACATTTGTGTTGCAACAACTGCCAACTGCTCTACCTTTCCTACTTTATCAGATGATAAGGTAGTTTGAAAGGTATCTTTAGGAACCTAATAGTTGAGCAGAGTTGGAATTTTGCCGTAATAGTATTCGGAGGACAACATTATCAATGATACAACAAAATGTGTTATTGCAGGTTTAATTCATTAACAATAAGATTGACTTAACCCTATAAGCAGAAGCAACTTCATTCCCTATATTAGTCATCTTCTATCTATACATCAATTTTTCTTTGCCTTCTCTCTAGCTATTTTACCCTTTTGCTCCTAACAACTTCCTCTTTTGGAAATTTTCTCTCCTACTTCTGGTAATCTTCTTCCTTGAAAAATGCATTTGGCTTCTTAGCTACTAACTTCTCTTCACTTAATAGGCCTTTTGAAGGCCTCGAGTATGTAGAATGAAGGGGGGAAATCCCCCTCTAACCTCAACTCAGACAACTTCCCACCTAATAAGTTCATCAAAAGGTGATAAATTTAGGGAAGAACTCCTCTTCAGTAGATAGCAAGATGAATGCTACTACTGATGTCAACCTAAATGTAGGAGCTTAGAGAACTAAACCTCATATCTAGTGTAATAAGAGTGAGCCTAAACATTTTCATAATGTTATGAAAGAGGGAACTCTTATACCTCCTATCAATTTTTTAAAGGCTGAAGCCAAGGTTTGGTCTACTGGTTTGGTGGGTGTATTCTAGAACAAGAGGCTTGCTTTCCAGTTATGTAAGCTTGGGCCATAGCTAGGTGGGGTAAGAGAGGTCTAGAGAAAGTGATGTTGGTGGATGATGACTCCTTCCTGTTCAAGTTCTCAACCAAAAATAGCTTAAATGAGATAATTGAATAAGGTCCTTGGTACATTAATGGGTAGCCTATGTTCATCCAAAAATAAAGGCCAAATAATTATTTTGATAGGGAAAATATTGTTTTTTTTTTCTTTTATGGGTTGATTTCCATACCTCTTGAATTTTGGATGATAAAAGATTGAGTTTCCTTGCAAGCTCACCTAGGAAGCCTATATATCCAAACAACGAATATGGATTGTGTATGTTTTGTGAAAATTTGTATTGAGGTTAAAAGGGACTCTATGTAGTTGAATCGGGTAACAGTGAAGAATAAGTATCCACTGCCTAGGATTGATGACTTATTTGATCAGTTACAGGAAGCTCAGGTATTCACGAAGTTGGATTTGAGGTCAGGGTACTATCAGCTGAAGATAGCAGAGGCTGATGTGCCTAAGAGTGCCTTCAGGAGCAGGTATGGGCAT